>WBNA01000154.1:769632-795519 GCA_013398345.1 Nothocercus nigrocapillus | reverse complement strand
TATTGTGGTTGGGAACAAACACTGAAAGAATGAGGTTTCTTCGACTTGTAAATATGTGTAGAGCAATCCATAATGAGTATAGTTCCCCAAGCTGGAAGGGCCGTGAGGGCCTCGCGGCTGGTTGTATTTAAGCTGTAGGCTCCAGAGTCATTTGTTAAGCAGTGCCAATATTGACTTCCCAATATCAAACCCATCACACACAAGCAGTAAATTAAAGGCGGCATTAATCAAAACTGTAAAATAGCCTGTGTCATCCTCCTCAGAGCAGAGCCGCCTCCTTCCCCCGAGCCCTCATCAAGTGAAGGGCTATTGAGGCGTCTCTGGAAGGTCATCAAGTCGTGGGCTATTTCGGAGCAGGTCTGTGATGTGCTCAATAACGTACGTGTATGGGAGAGAGGGGATGCAAGGAAATACTGCACTGATCCAGTAATATCACCTGTTTTACAATCATAGGCAACCAGACAGTTTTATGATTAAAAGTCTGCGCAACTGGTAGATAGGATTCAGTTCAGTTGACTTCCTTTCCATCAAAAGTAACAAAAAGCCCATGCGTTGTTTGTGTCAAGTGGCAAAAATAATGTTTTGCGAATTTTTACAGCCAGTATTGATTTTCAAATCTCTCAGCCACATTCTGCGCTCTGCAGAACCTTTGGGTTTTTTTGGACCATATTTCTCTTATTTGCAGGAGTATTGGTGTTTTAATGGTACCTTGTACCATTTTAATGGTAGCTTGAGCTTTGATGAATAATAATCTTTTATCTTTTCATTTCTTACTATATTATGAAGTGAAAAATCTATGAAATGCATGAGCATTATTACATAACATGTAATTATGTCTCAAAGTCCAAATATATTTTTTCAAATTATTTTGCATTTTGCTTGTGTACAATATATAAAATCCAAACTCGCTATTCCTCAGTCTGCATCAGCACCTTGAGTGAGTTCGCTATGGAGCTGCCCAGCTGTCCAAATCATGTCCAGTGGAAAAAAAACAAAGCAGAGTGATTTGATATTATGGGCAACTGGTTAGAGATGGTAAGAACAAAAGCAGACGGCCTGAGACAGCTTTTTCAGCTAGGTTGGAGGTGAACATATAATTTATTGACCAATGGCCCTTCCCAGCATCAGAGCTCGTGGCCTTCGTGCTACCCCCTGGCCACCTGCTGTGATAAAAGCTGAAGGACACTGTGTAAATCTGCTGGTGGTGGCTTCATTTCTGCGTGCACAAAGATACAGATCTGTGTTGATATCAGTCATAGAATCAAAATGCAACAAAACCACATACTCTGCAATCGTGTTTAAAAACAGTAACGTTAATTATGTCACAGAACAAAAAGCACCTTTCTCAGGTAGCATCTTGTGAGTTCCCTCATGGCTGTAGCGGGTTGGAAATGCTTGTTATGGGTGATGTTCTGTTCAGACGTAAAGAGACCAAGGATTTGGATGAAGTTGCGCATAGATAGGTCAGTGTATTGTCCTAAGGTAATGCTATTTCAAAGTGCTTTCATTCTGATGGTTTTCAGAATAACTGTTTGAAGTGAATTGTTGGCCTTGGACAAATTCCTCTAGGAGAGAGTGACGTCCCTGGCACAAAAGAAATCATTGTTGCAGGCCCTGGCAGCGACGGCGCTCAGTGCCGGCAAGCAGGAAAGTTGACATAAAGTCTCCTGTGCAATTATAGGCATAAAGAAGTCTTCTCTAAAACAAGATTGAATGCATGGCCCATGGCACCTCTACTTTCAATAATATAGCAGTGGTAAAAAATTGAAAAGAATATTGGCAGAGAGGTAAGAGAAAAATGTAGTTCTCTGATCCTTATCCTGTGCCTGCTCACTGGATTATTACAAACTGTTTCTGTACAATGAATGTTTAATAATATTTAAAAATTTAATTTTCATAATATTTTACATATAACTAAAAGAAAAGTGCTGCTGTTGACCCTAGATGTGTGAGAGTTCTGAAGTCTCCATTAGAGTCATCTCCTCCAAGGCTGTCACTCTTCCTGAGCTCCAAAGGGCATCGATGTCTTCTAACCGGTCAATATATGTGAAAGAATTCCCAAACCCACTGCCAACGGCAGGCTGGGGCCTGGAGCGCTTCAATCAATAAGTCAATAGGCCAGTGACAAAGTGTTATCCAGAAGACAAATAAACAGAAAAAATAAAAATCACTATTAAACAGCTGTTATCGCTACAGCATAAAGTAAATCTGCAGCTTAACTTTGGCCATTTTTTTGAGACATGTTTTAAGATGGCCGAAGAGAAGTAGGTGCATGATCTCTGCAAGATCATGTCTTTCAAGGAGAAGTCTAATGAAAGAGCAAGGAAATGCTGAGTTAGCTGCTGGTGACTAGCTACAGGCTTCCCTAGGGGTATGGGGATGGGAAGTTAGTTACGTTATGGTTATGGGCGATGTGAATTTGAAAGTAGACAGGTACGTCTTTAATGATCGTATACATCCAAAGTTTCAAGAGACGTAGAATATGGACAAGGTTTTCTAATGACTTGAACTGGAAAATTAAGTGATTAGGCTCAATGCTTTCTGCGTGATGAAAGCTAGTGATTTCCGTAACGTTTTCCCCTTCCTCCAGGAATCCTTCCAACTGGCAGATCAAACTTTCTGCTTTACTTGTTGATTTGTCTGCGCCAAGTACTCAGTTCTAAACATGCAGTGCAGAAGTTACCATGTGAATAAAACAAAGAGCTTAGCAATATCCAGTGACTGTTCCTGAAAGTTATTTGTAATGTGTATTTTTTTTCCACTTGTTTCTCTGCAATGGTTGTGATCTTGAGTTAGTCAGGACAGCCCTAACCTTTCAAAGAGCTGAGCACGCTTGGCTTTCTACTTGTCCTTAAAAATTAAAATTCTGTTCTGTTTCTTGTAATGCCAAAGGGGCATGTAACGCCTTGTTTCTCAGAACATGAAGTTCTGTGTCTACATTAGCTGGTGTTACTTCATCACCTGCAACCTGTGATTTGAAAGTTATTAAAAAATGTAAGTGCTAGGACTTCTGCAGAAGAGGAACAGTTCAATAATGAACAATATTATTATACCTGAATTTTTTAATTTAAAAGGCAGATACTTAGTAACAAAGAAATGACTGGATCAGGTAAATCTGTTTCTCTGCAAAAATAGTTCAGGACATGATATAGTGGTTAACAAGAAGCAAGTCGGGAGACGCTTTACAATGAAGCTCAGCTGCCATTGAAGCAGCTCTTCCCCATAGCTCCTTTCTGCAGCGAATGCATTGGAGTGCTCCTTCTGCATTTAAAGTTTGTGCTATTCCTTTTCAAAGATTAAATGTTTGTATCTGGGGAGTGAAATGATAGGTTTGAAGAGAGCATTTGAGCTATGTTTGTCATCTATCTTAGGAAGCTTATTTTTATTTTAGTCTTTTTTCCTCTTCTTCTCTATGGGTTAACTTTAATAAACAAGCCTTTCTGTCCATCTGGATCAGATACTTAAAGAGGTATCTTAAATCTGTATGTCCAAATCCCCAGTGCATTTCTGCATGTTGGGGATATTTCTGTAGATATAGGCTTATTAGTGGCCCGTGTGGGACTAGAAGAAACAATGGGGCATTCTGTTTCACATGTGAACTATACTAAAATTTAACCATTTTAACATTTAAAAAAAAAAAAAAAGGTTAGCTAGTTATTGCCAAAATATTAGGATGAATGATGGGAATTAAAGTCTAGCTAAGGTAATGGAAAAGCTAGCCTCATTTGAACTCTATTGGGGTTTTGCTGTTGAATGTGGCAACAGTGGACGTTATTGCCTGCAGTGTACATATATTGTACATGAAAAAATTAATAGTTACCCTGCATTTGCTTTATTTTAAATTTCCTTTTAAATTTTTTAAATTTAAATTAATTTAAATTTAAATCATTTAAATTTAAATGATTCCAAATCACTTAAAATTATAAAAACACTCGATGAAGAAATTTCTCCTTTTTTTTTTTTAATAAAACCAAGCTCAAGGAGCCCATTTTAAGTCATCATCCTGTGACTCACAAGGCTCTCTACTCCCCAACATTGCACAAGAGGATTGTGATAGATTAACTGAATGCATAACAGATATTGTTTTAGTGCATTAGCCCTGATTTCCTGCTAAAAGTGATTGATTGAGCCTCAGTCAACACACTGTCCACAGCAAATATTAAGCAAACTTACCCAGACGCAATCCATCACTCTTATCAAAGGATCACCACATTTGGCGGAAAAAAATGCAAAAGCACTACCTGCTTTGCACTGTGTTCATCCGTTCTAAATTATTTTTCTTAAGACAGAGAAGAACAGATTACCTTTGTAAAGCTATTGTTTGCTGTTTTGGGGTATTTCTCAAAGCTGGCCAGCTGTAATGACTAGAAGTGTAACTGCAGTATATTGCAACCTGGTTGCTATTTCTAAAGTTGTGTGATTGCAGAAAGACACTTTGCAAGTGTCATAAGCCAGTCAGAGTACTTAGAGACTCACTTGACAGTTAGAAAGGTCATTTGTCTATAAAAGTTGACCTTGGTGGCTTCACCTATCATCGCTATTGATTACTACTAGTAACGATACTTTTTCTCTGAGGCATTAATTTCTAAGTAATTCTTTTATCTTCGGGTGGCATTTCACTTTAATAACTATTTAAGCATCTACAAATACTATACTGTCAAAGATTTTATATGTAGTGGAGAAAGTGGGATTTTATCTTGCAAAAGGTGTGGAATATCTGATTTTTCTTTATAAGTGGTGGGACTGAGCTTCATGCTGCTCAGTGTCAATGCAAGCTGTAAAAAAGGCCAGAATACACTAAGTGCAAATGGAGACAGCACAAGGTTTCTTGGATGGTTCATTGAATAAGAACTTATGTAATCAGCAGATTAAGAATAGTTAGAAATAGTTAAGAAATGTAAGGATAGGAGTGAAAGGACCTGTAAAAGTGGTCTAAAATAGAGAATGAGGGATAATAGGCCTCTACTGTGGAAAAGGAGTGAAGCAGCAAAATGTCCTGACTGCACGTTGGTTTGTTCATAATCACTTGGAACTGCTGTGTGGGCAAGGACCTCCACCCCAGGCAGCCATGTGCGCTCGTGAGCTTTCACCGCTGCTCTGGGAGCTCTAAAATAGTGGTATCGGTCCTGCTGAATCAATGCGTCGTCTCTATGGCTGCTGTACACCACCAGCGTGCCAGAAAGCAGGTGAAGCTGCTTTTGCGAAGTTAAATATGAGTACAAGCCTGTCCTTTTTTAAGATCTATCACTGCTAGTAACTTAAAACTCCACTACCAAATGTGTTTACTCTTTCACTTCTTTTGAAGATATCAGGATCATCTGTTGAGCCCAGCCTCTGCCTCTTTGGGAAAGGAGCCTGTTCAAATTCTAGCTGGAATTAAGAATTTGTCCCAGTGTTATGGCCCAGCAGTTACTACTGTGCATCTTTGCAATGGTTTCAGGTGCTTGCCGGCTGTGTGACACACAGGACCGACTGTCTCGGGCTGTACATCTCACCCGTGTGCTCACGCTCTCCTTGGGTGCATTTCATAGTATCTGCCAAGTGCAACAGCCTCTGGCAGTGCAGACAGAAGGAGCACAAGCGCCCGTCCTGTCTGCAGCCAAGGAGCATCCGCAGCAGGCTCGGCCGCTGCAGAGCGTGCAGGGGAAATGCCTTCAAATGAATTTAAATCGCAAGCTCGGCCAGCAAAAATGCTTTTAATTGTCCTTTGGCAGTCATTCAACCCATCTTTTACACTCTGATTACAGTGCAGAGCTCCTTTGGAGTGTGCGTGTTAATAATACATAAATGTCTCCATCTATAATCATTCTGTAGATGTATGTGACATCATGTGTCACAGTGAAAAAAACTGCATTCATAGATACCATATTTATATTTAGCATGCCAAGATCCAGCTACTAAGCAGATAGTGTCCCTTTTCTATGTTTTCATTTTCTTTAACTGAATCTTTCACCTGCCAAATGAAACGGGAAGGTGGGAGAGCAGTAGAGAGCTGTTCATAAAAGGATAGGCCAGCTCTCCTTCCCCATACCCCTGCTAGCTTGGTGGCAGGAGAGTCAATATAGGAGGAATCGGATGCAGTGGAAAGGGCCTATACCTATGTGGAATACTTCAGTGGCCATCTCCACATATTTTTCTTTTCTATCATGTATGTCCGAGAGAATCAAGCTGAAAAAATTACCCTAAAAGTATATTTTTGACACATTGTCCAATTTTGGCTCACCGTAATTATCCTTTCCTTTTGCTCTAGGCCCCTGTAATAACGTTTTGCACAGTAGATTCATTGCAGTTCTTTTGGCTTATGAAGTACCGGGGAAAACCACGTTTGCTTCTTCTCATGCCTCACGGTTTCAGAATTCAAGAGTGGAAGTTAACCTTTCTGCATTTCTGATCCAGTTTAATGCAACACACAGTAGATGATTTATGTCATAAAGAGATTTCTTATTAACCTCATGGAGGTCCTTTAAGTTTGTCAGGAGACTTTTCCGCTGTTAAATGCTGTCTACGAGAAAGATATTCTCTGCAGTATTGCAGGGCTGTCATTGTGGTTGCGAAAGCTTTGCCAGGGTGTTCGAAGTGACTGACTGGCTCTAGCGCCTGATTATATAATACAATATTTATGGAGTCATCTGTTCCATTGGAGTACGTCATTTTGGTCTTTGCTTTTCTGGAGTCTTGCCTGCTGTTCCTTTTATTCGTGTCTATTTCTTCTTTTATTGTGTTCACTGCATTCTTGTTGATGCCTAACGGGCTGGCATTATCTGCAGCATAATGCCACGAGATAAATTTAGAGAAAATTTCTGTGGATACTGTGCTTCAGTCATCTCTATCAAATGATTATTTTTATATAATCTCAAGAGTTGACTAGGAGGATGGAAATAAAGTACTGAAGGAAACTGAGTTTTGTGTATGGCAGCTGATTTTATTTCAACTCTTATCAGTTAATACTGAAATGAAAAATTTCCTGCAATTTTTTTTGAATTAAGATAACTTTTTTTTTTAATCACTGAAAGGTCTTCCAAGTTAGGTAAAAACAAAAATGAAAAATTCTAGTTTCTGGTTAAATCAATAATGAATTAAATTAAGACTAAGAAGCATAAAACGTTTCACCGAATTATGCTCAGAACCCATGTGCAACTTTTGTTTGCTACAAAGTTAAGGTCACTAAAAATACTTTTTGACTACAGCCACTATGCTGGTGAGCTCTATTTTAGCCCATAAGCTGCTTAGTGGAGTGATTCTTCAGTCTGTGTGGGTATAACCTGCAAGCTGAGTTTGTGCACATCACAGTCCATATAGAGATGAACAACCAGTATCTACTGTGCCAGTTTCTTAAAAATATGCAAATGCTAAAGTATCCCCACAGAAAAATATGTTTTAAAAATATATACACATGATGGTGTTTTTTCCCCTGCCTGGGGCATCTTGGATCGAGGCATTCCCCAGCAAGTCATTGAAGTTGTACAAGTTGTCTAAATATTTCAAGAGGGCTTTTTAAAGCATTTCTAATAGAGATATTTCACAAATATCCAGAAATACTCTCTACTAATTTTCTTTACTTAATCGAGTAAACCAAGGTAAGTCATTGGAGACCGTACAGTCTTTCAAGGCAGTGTCCTCCTCAGATGGAGATTAAATTAGGTCATCTTGATAACCTGATTTGGTGAACCAAATTGGTTTGATATTTGATACTACCCTTCCCTGGAGATTTGAGTTAAATATAGTGAAATAGTAGAAGAGAATCTCCAAAAGGGATTTGGCATCTCAATGGATTTTTTTTTTTTCCTTTGAACAAAATGTTGTTTCATTTCATAATTGAAATACAGTAGGCATTTGAACTTTTGGTAGCTAAAACCATTAAGTGAGAGTATCACATTTCATTTACTGTATGACAATTTAAGTTCAGTTCATGCATTTTTAATTCTGTTTATGTCTTGAGAGCTTGCCTCTAGTGGAATAAAACCAATCACAAATCTAGAATAAGAATTAAGTAGTTCTGTCTTCAGTCAACGTTGCCTCTGAGCTTGCTTGGGTAAGTACAAAAGACAACTGCAGTGCAAGGCCCTTAGCACAGGGTCAGCCACTGCTTGAGGTTCGCCTGCTCCGCCTCGGAGGAGAGGCTGCCCACAGTGGTTAAAGGTAGAGGGAAGTGTATGAGGTGCGTGCCAGGGCAAGGTGGGAGAAGGAGCAGCCGCAGTAAGCGGCTCCACAGAGAATCCGTGTTCAAAACACGCCAAAAGAAGTGAATGAGTTGAGGCTGGAGGTCAGGGCTGTGTGTGTTAGCCTCCGGCTAAACTAATGGTGGCCAGTAGCTTCGGAGTGTCTGCGGATAAAAACAGATCGGGTAGATGGTAGATGGAAGGAGACGAGGTAACAGGGGCCTGGGAGAAAAACATCTTAAGCGTCTGTCTCGAGAGAGGTCTTCCGAATGCAAACATCATTGTGATGTTTGCGTAAGAGGAGAATTTGCAAGAGTTGCTCCGTCCCCAGGAACTGGGGTGCCTGCCTCGTGTACCTGGCCGCGGGCGTTCCTGTTACGCTGTCACTGCTGTGTGTGATGCTCTTTCATTTCAGAATACATGTGATTTCTCAACAACCACAGTGAACACTTTGCTCATGTATTTTTGCTTTCACTTGTCTAACAGTCTTGCTTTTGTCTTGGATGTGGAAAAGTACAGGAGCCCATAAAACGCTTTAAACTTTTCCACAAAGACTTTGATGTGTTTTGTTTTGTTTTTCTGCACTCCTGGGGTTTATTTTTTTGTTGGTTTCTTGCTTTTGGTCCTCAGTGCACAGAGGGCTGGGAATGGCTTGAGCTGCTTGTGCTCACGTGTCACGCACTTCCCTGGACTTGCTTATTCCCTTCTGGCTCCTCAGCCTGGCGCGTTCTGATACTCGGATGAGTCACCGCTGCATTATTTCTTGGTTGTTAGATTGATTTCATATGTGAAATTCATTTTAAATGCCTGTTCTAAATATACTTGTCTACCTTGCATTTGCCTGATGTATCGAACAGCATTTCCGATTAGATGTGTTTATAAAACGACTTCTCCCCCAGGCCCCCAATGCTGCTGGGCGCATGAGATGACAGGGAATTTGTTGCTCGTGAACTTCAATTGCTGGAACTTACTGGGTCATCAAGTATAGGCACCTCTGTAGGTGCTGAGCGTGTTTCACCTTAAGTGTTTAATTGTGTCACGCAGCCTGACTGGGTTTGAGTGGGTGCTCGTGGCAGCCGGGTCTAGAGTGTAGCTGCTGAGGAACCGCTAAAGAGACCTGTTTTATTTAACAGACTAGACCTGGGCTCAGACCCCAGAGGTAAAACTCACGTTTGAGAGCAGTGTGATAAAATGTGAAATTCCCTGCGCAAAACTTGACCATATAATCAAAATATATGCCTCACATTTCTATATCAAGCCTTTTTTCCTACATCTGATGCTTTCTGGTCCAACCAACTGGTTGTAAAAACTTCTGTGCTGTATATAGGGTGACAGCACTATACCCTCTTGACAGTGTCTAATTATGAGAGATTGCTGTAACTGTTGTTTTAGGCTTCTTTCTTGTATTACCTTTATTTATTTAATTACCTTTATTACCTTACCTTCTTTCTTGTATTACCTTGGTTGTATTTGTATGTTGCAGGCTAGAATAATCAGCATTTTGGCAAGAATACCTTTCAATAATAGAAAATAATAACATAATACTTTTTAGAATACTAAATTGCAATAGCTTTGACCAAATATCTGTTGGTAGATGTAGCTGGATATGTTGGTGATTTTCTTTACCAGCAGAATGGGAACGTGGTTCTAATGTTACATTTATATTTCACTCTTCTTCTGCATCAGGCAACAGTGATGTACTACTTCTGGATGAATATAGTCAGCAGCACTGCCTATAAATTCAAGGCCTAATCAGTAGGTTTTATGTAATTTCAAAACTACAAACACAGAGATGTTAATCTTGCAATAATGATAATAATCCCAAAATTACATGTGCACACTGAGAAGATTCTCTAGCTTCTTGTTGTGAAGGCGAATGAGAGCAACATAGGTGATATCTTTTTTCTGTTTATCTTTTTCTCATATAATATAATTATACTTACAGATTCTAATAAGACTATCCACTCTGCTTCACTATGCCATGTACTGGCATATGTCACACATAGGTTGTTAATGGTAGGTCAGCATAGAATGTGCAGTGTATCTACCATTATCTTTTATAGAATCTGTGCTGCTGCTATCTTTGAGTAATATATCATTAAAGCATTTTAGCCTTACAACGTATTGTTAGAAGAACAATTTCTGGTGATGCACTACCGTGATGTACCATCAGCACTAGGCACCTTGCTGCGACATTCCTCAGAGTATTATATTAGAAAAGAAAAACGAAAAAGGAAGAACGCTGCAAAAATGGACTATTAAGTTACCATCCTGAATAAGTTATGGAACCTCTTCTGTTGATTTAGGACCTCAATCTCTCTGCTAAGTATTTACGATATAATGTCGGAAAGTCTGTATAATTATGATTAAAGCATTACATCATCAATTACCCTCCTCGCTTTAGGATAAAACCTTACTGATATTTGCAAATTTTTGCAAGTGTTTCCTTTAAATTGAAACATTATTCCAATGAAAAGGATACATCAAAGCAAAGCCCAAATTAGGCAAAGTTCAGGCATAGGTTATACAGCCAAGGCCTTTCTCTAATCAGAATTTCAAACATTTCAGGGAAAAGGTCAATAAAATCAATTCTAAGCAATCTTGGAAATGAGGTAATAGTCCATTAATCTAGTCAATATGAGCATGAAACTTTCTGCTGCACTTTTTGTCTGTAAATTTCTATGAATTTTATTAGTGAAAATGGGACCAAAGCTGCTGGATGACTGTAGAGGAGGTCACCTCCACACACTTTGATATGTTTATCCTTTAATTAAATTTGGTTTCTCAAATGAAAATTCATTATTCGTCTGTGGGAAGATGCCAAACAAAACTTGTTATGGGCTCCATATTAAACAAAAATTAGTGGCAAGCTGACAATGTATGAATCATATGCTAAAGCAGTGTTGAATTGTCACATATTAAAGAAGCAGTGCTGAGATCTGCGTGGTGCAGTTAGAGATGAGGTCTGCTACTGAAAATTTTGACTACTTTGGAGCTGAGATGGATATATGTTATAGTTTTGGTGTGGTTGTGCCTTAATTGAACTCTCCCTTATCCCTGTAAGCAAAAATCACTAGAGAATATGGAGAAATTGTTTCCTTAGGAGAAGCAGGTCTTCCTTTGGGAAGTGTCACATAGGAGCTGACAGCTCAACCAGGCACCTCTTCTCCCCGTAGAGAAGCCAGAACATCTGCAAACCACACAAGGCTGGAGAGACTTGTTCTCTGGGAACTGCCACCCACATCCTGCGGGCTCTTAGAGAACTGCCGATTTTATTTTTCTCTTTCCCCTAGAGGCTTCCCAGCCTTTAGAGCCTTCGGTATACACAAGGACATGCAGTTGCCTTCAGAGGAGTGAGATCCTCGTGGCCTTCAGAACTGGGCTCATTCCTGCCTCCCAAGATGCGTGAGGACAACCCTTGGCTGTTCCTTTCCCTGGCAATTGTCCTATTCTGTCCTTTGTTAAGTTCAATATTTTTTTTTTCCCCACACTAGAAAAATAATCCCAGGTTCACATAGTGATCGTGGGGACCAAGTGGGATAGCTCAGCGTTGCAACGATGCCTTGCATACATCATGCCGTAGCAGTCCTGATTCACCGAAATCAATGCCAAAATTTCTGTGTCAGTCACACAAGGCATAAATATTCCTGCTAAGCTGTGCAAGGCTCACGTTATTGAGCTAAGCAGAAGGAGAAGATAATTAGAACTGAGTACCGGAAGGATATTTGCCAGTGTGGCTGCTCTTGAATTTTTGATGAACGACTTGTATTCTTCTCAAGTGTATTCATTACTTAAAATTCTGATCTGAATAATTCTGTTTAGTCATGCTTGCCATCTATGCTGTACACTAGCAATTCACTGTCTCTATTATACACAAATCTTAGATTTGTGCTTAGCCTTGCTTATACTCCAAGGTAAGAGAAGGGGGAATTCTGTGTGTCTCACAATGGCAAGTTCCTGTTCTTTGGAACTGGTCATTTTTCATCTTTTTTTTCTACAATAAAATGAAAGAAACATTGTATTCCAGTAAGTGTAGGTCCTAAGATGATTTACTTCATACTCATTTAAAAGAGGATATAAATAGTGCTTGAAAAGTTTCTCAGGGAATTGCACTACGTTGCTCGGTTGATTTTCATTCTAGACCAAATGCTATAATCTTTGGTACTTATTTTTTCCATTGCACAATCTGTCTGTGAGACATATCTCACTTTAAAGGAAGAAGCAACTTTGAGACTTTATTGAAGATTCTTACTCTTAAGGAAATTAAAAAAAGTTATATTTACTGATGCTGTTAATGTGGCTGTATTACATGTCCTACATACATAAAGAGATACGGCTCAACTACTGTGGAACTATTAGGGGAAGCAGACCCTGATACGATTTCTCCATACTGTAAAATACGTCTTGTATTTTCTTAGAGTCCCTATAAGAACCTAACAGAGCAGATGTTCACTGAAACAAAAACATTCTTTCAGTATTTGGTTCTTGTATAAGGCTCCAGCTACAGGTACGCGCTCTCTACTTCATTATGTTTTCTACTGACATTCACAATATGTTGTTTTTCTTCAAGCAAGTGCTGCTGAAATGGCCTATTTCCATTTTTCAGTGTGAATATAGTATGAGCTGGATCCATAAAGGACATTATATTTTCCAAATGTATTGTGCAATTGTTATTGCAAGCTGTGTTGCTGAAGGTGACGTTACTGTAGGTTTGTTGCAACCGGGGTGCAGTCGTAACATCTTTGTCCTTGTCTTACGGAGCACTTTTGTTCCAACAAGCACTTGCTGAGATAGTCTGCTATTAAAACTGTGCACATGATTTGGTTTTATTCTAAATATTACCTACCTGAGCCTGAAATAAATGCCAACCTATAATATTAACTGTAATTTTTATAAAATTATAAAAAAGCTAGTCCTGATTTTGTGTAAACTGTACCCTATTTGTATATTGGGACAGTCTGCATAAATTAGATAATTTTGTGTCAATGCAGATTCATATAAAACAAATGTTGTATTTATGTAGCTAGTGATTTTAAAATTAGAATCAATTTTTATTTTACCTATTTTACATGATTCTCCCCCAATTATCAAAAGCATTGTAAAACTTTAGATAGAAGCAGTAGTATGCATTTCTTCCTACAGCTTTTTAAAAATCTCGTCTTCAAATGCTGTAAACCCAAAGATGTTCTAGCGAATCAGATATAATTATGGCCACTTGATACACAAGTGTGCTATATAAGATGTATCCCTATATGTCCCCTTTGTTATGAAACACTGACCATTTTCATGGTTAATTCTCCCCCTAAACACTTGCCACATCATTTTGCTTAAATAAAAACGTAGCACTTGCATGTTAAGTGAAGAGGTAGGAGGTATTCCCAGCGCAGAACACTGAAATCGTTATGTCCCTGTAGTCAGTGAGTAAATTATGAGTTTGGATCAGAAGCTGCTGAAAACTGCCGGATGCAATAAATCTTTGCTTCCTGCAGTAATCTAAAGATTTAGGGAAGAAGCTCATCGACAAAAACATCTAAGAATCTGACTCATAAAACGGCGTATGTGCTGGAGCGACAGAACTGCTAGCGAGACCGGGGAGGTGCAGTGTGTTGAAATGCTTTGGCAGGCTTGGGTCTTCCCAGATGGGATGTCCTGCGTCGAAATAACTTGGAGGTGGCCTGATCTCTCGCAGTGTGGCTGGTGGACATCCGGCGTGGATTTCAAACGCGGATGTGGAATTCCCTTTTGATTCTCTGCTGACCTTTCAATCATGTCTTTGCTGTTGTTTCTGTAAGTCTCACTAAAACGATGCTTCCTATTGCTTAGAGTTTGACAATATCAGTCAAAATATGTCTTGGAGAACAATCCAAAGGAATTAATTACAGCCCTTAAATTTAATCTTCCTGCTGCTGTCTTCCCATTTAGCTGACCATCCAATAAATTGTTTATGCAGATTAAGTAATAAAGTTTAAGAGGGAAGAGAAAAAAGAAAACTATTAATTAACTCTGTATGGCAGACAAGTGGTATTCTAAGGAGCAGAAGCTTTTGAGCACCTGTAGGGTGAGCACCATTATGGAATCTGAAAAAACATTACTGAATTTTAAAAAAATGTGCGTGGACAAAAATCAATATAATCTTCATGATGACTGAAGTTATTGCAAAATTATAATTCCGTTATCATTGCTTAAAGAGGGCTATGACAAGGTTAACGTGCAGTGGTAGGGTAGTGTGACAGCTTCCTGCAAGTCCTATGTGCCTCGTGCTGAGCAGTATTAGGGGCTCCTCTAAAAAGGACTACGTGACCCAAGAGCAGAACGGGGGTGCGGAGGCATCCTGGCCAGCAATTCCTGTGCTCAGGAAATTGCACCGCACAGGCCCCTGCACTGCCCAGGACGCGCTCCCTCCTGCCCAGCCGCTGAGCTGGGGCCCTCCCTGCCAGCGCTCGGCTTGGCTTCCTCTTGCAGGAGCTAAATAAGCAAAGTTTGCAGCGACGGAGAGAGTGGAATCCAGCCACGCTGGATGTATGTGAATGCCGAGCAGTGGCTCTCGCCCCCTGTACAGTCCCCGGGTATAAATCTCAAGGAGAAGCGGCCTTCTCATCTGCACGACCCAGGCACCGCGTAGCGCCCGGGCGTTATATTGCTGCCTGCTTCTGCTAAGGTGTCGAAAGATATTTCTGAACAATTTCTAGCATATGAATGGATTTCTGCGAGCGATAAGTTGTGTTCGCTATAATGTCACTCATTATTCTATTTGACTTCAATGATGTCCTGAGGTTGATATGTTTAAGATTAATGAGGCATTAGCCCTCAATCAAGGAACTACTTAAGGATATCCATTTAACTTCAGTGGATTGTGTAGCTGCATTAATTAATACCGTTTGACCTTTGTATTTGGGTGGAATGATGTAGAGCAATTTTTTTTCTGTGAGCAGTGTCATAAAACTGGTAGCTGGAATATTGTTCCTAGTACGGCCTGGCAATTAATGCAAGTGAAATGCTGTGCCTGACGTGCAGCCCTGAGCAGATGCCCCTTTAGTGGTGCAGCAGTTGCCACAGAAAATACTTTCTGTGATCGGGTAAATGTTGTCTGAAGCTGCAAGACTGTAAGTTAATTAAGTTAGAAAGGACCTTGTGTTGTATGTTCTAACCGTTCAAATGGCACTGTGTATATTTTAATATGTGTAATGTAAAATCGGTTACTGGCAATTAACGGAGATTAGTGATTTGCTGGAGAGGAAAAACAGGTAGAGAAGATTAGAAGTGAAGCCCTTGGGGAACTTGGAAGGTGAGGGGCCATAACGGAGCTTTGTTGTTTTGTTCTGGAGAGTGGTAGAAGAAGGGCAGGAGGAGGTGTGCAGACTTGGACGTTGGTTTACTTCATAACTTCTATGGAGAAAAGCTTTTGAGATCAATTCATTGCTTAATAGTTGATTGTCAACATGGAATTTATATTAGCAATATTATCTTTGTGGAAAGTTTGTCATCTATAAAGCCATCTGTCAAGTTCTTCATCTTCTATAAAACATCCGTGTTGTCTGACACTTTGTAGAAGATGAAGAACACTCCCGGGAAACATGTAAATCAGGAGATACCTTCAGGACTTCCTGATCTTTTTTGGAGGTTTTGGAGTGCTCAAGTGCTGGAGATCTCACACTTGGATCTCAGTTAGTCCCAGATTGTCCAGTTAAGAGAAATAAATAAGAGTATGATACAAGAACATAAAGCCACTAAAACAGGAGAGAGAAATGGGGAAAAGTGTGGGTACAAGAAAGGCTATAGAAAGCAACGGAGGATGAGGGCAAGGATATTGCTAAAATGGAAAATCAAGAAAAGGGTAGGGGAGGGTGATTTTTTCAGTGCCATGGAAGAATTATGTCTTGCTAGAAAATTTCCATAGATTCTTAATTTTAGCAGATAAATGCTAATTGTTACAAAATTCATTTTGCTTTGGTATTCGGTCAAATGGGTCTTTCAAGGGCAGATTTAGTATCCTGATTGAAGATTTCCATTTTTTCTGTGTGTTAATACTGAAACTTAAGGATAATCACTTACATGGCAGTATTAATTGGTCCGCTAGTGACTAATTCACAGAAAACACCCACAGAATCATTTATTTTATACACCCTGAGCCATTTTATGTGCCTTCTCCAACGTTTTCTACTGAGTTAAATCAATGATTCTGTTGCTGGAGTTAAAATGAAGCTGACACCAAGTTTCCAGGGTGCTGCAGAAACCAATGGTCCTTGCAAAAGGTCTTTGTTTTCCCTGCCGAGATGTCACAGTTTTACTAACTGAACAACATGTTTACACCATCCTGTCCACCTATTTACCAAATCCCACCAAATGGACACTTCCTGAAACTGTAACAGAAGTATAAACCGAACACAGTACAAAGAGGGAAAGAGAAATCTTGCTGTAGATATATGCTGGTCACCAATTACAAGGAAAATATTACCTACATAGCAAGTGGAATTTCTTTTCCCTTGTGCTGAGGGATTCTAACTGCATTTAGGGGTAAGAATACACTATAAAACCCAAAAGATGATTCTGGCATCTTTTTCCCAAAAATCTTTACAGAGAATAGTACAGCCCCTATTCGGGCATGGGACACAGAAACAGAGCTCTCTTGTAGCATCCTGTAGAGATACAGACTAGTCTGCAAGTACAAATACTTCCACTAAAATATCAATGATATAATCCACCCTATGAACAAATAGCATAAATATCTGTTTTCACGCATTTTTTTTGATGAATCGTTTTCTCAGGAAAAGGAAAATTCTGACAGTTTAAGCATGGGCAGAATACAGTCATTGAAATTGGCATAAAATCTTATGGGAATCTGATTTATTTTAAAACTCTGGTGCTATAGATACAGAAATCAATTCAGTGCTTATCCATGTAAACTTACTTTGTGCTACAGACTCCATCCAAGCATTAGTGTCCATCAGCAGCCCTTCATCTCACACTGTGCTGGAAGAGAGCTGCTCTTTGTAGCAGAGCCTAGAAGTCATTAGAGCCAAAATACTGCAGATCAGATTGCTCAGCTGTTACGGCAGTAATCATTTCAAAAATACTCATCGCCTGCCAAGACAAAGGCAGCCATCAGTCTCCCAGTATCCTCTCATGTGTGTGCTAAAAAAAATGGTTAAGGTTCCATACATAATCATATTGCTTTAAAGATCCCATGAATCTAACCCACGTTATAAGAAATGCAAAAAAATAAAATAAATTGTGGGTTATGCCCTCTTCCCCCCAGCCTCCAGTACGTCTGGCTGTGACGTGCTTCCTCCTAACAAGAGCAGGCAGAATTTGCTCGGGAAGAAGCAGCAATAATATGAGGGGGCAGTTGTGTAGCTGACTGCTGAGGAAGTTTTCCTAATCATTTTACAGAGCTTGGCCATTGTCAATAAAGGATAGAAAAACCTCTGAGGTGGTATTTCCGGAGGAGTGTATTATTAGAAAAAGTTGATATTTGAGGAGCTCTATTTTATTAAAAATGTGCAAGAGCTCCTAAGTGTGTAGTTTCCCATAAAGTTTAGTAAAAGGTTAGAAAATTAGCTCATATGTGCTGTTTGCACAGTTGGGTGGAAGAGGGAGACTCTTCATTTCACCGGTTTCTGTTTCTGACACGGTTTAAAGTTGCTGTAAATTATGAATGTGGTCACTTATCACTTAAAAATGGAAGTTGGGGGTACAGGAGGATTTCATAAGTGCTACTAAAAAGCCTTCAGGTGAGAAGATGGATCCTGATCACTGCTGATCCCCTGCCTGGGCTTTGTGGCCAACAGATGAAGGGCTCTATGTCTTAATTTTTTCGTCTCAACTTCGGAATTTTTTTGCCGTTTATGAACAATTCACGAACTTGTCTGTGCCTTTAGCAATCAATTTACGAATCAAGGATTCAACTGGGATAAGATCCAGGAAATTGTAACTTTTAATCCATTTTTATAAATCTGTGCTAGAAATAATCTTTAAATATTTTTAATATAAATTCAACATATGAGAGCAGAGATGAGAACACATTAGCGGTAAAGATACCGGAAAGAAACTACCCATGGCTATAACTGTAGTTTAATTCCCAAAGGTAGCCAGACATGTTGCAGAGTTTCAATTTTCTGGGACTCCCTCCCCTTGAGAAGGAGGGAATACTCCTCTGTAGATTTTTTTCCTCTATTATGCTTTGTAATCTGCTAGTTTTTAGTTTGAGTCTCTCTCTAGAGCTAAATGCTTTGGAAAACATTTCATGATTTAAAGGGAATTTCTTTCTCTTTTTCCTGGCTAAGCAATAGTTTCTCCATACTTTCTCTTGATAAAGCTTTAATCCTGCTGTCAAACGCGGAGTTAAGTATGATGGCAGTAAGAGCATGTTGGTTATTTCCATCTACACACCCATATTTGCCATTTTCACTTCTGCAGCAATGCTGAAACCATGTTGATAGACTGAAAGGCATGTGATAATGTTACAATCCAGTAATTCATGACCTAGCTAGAAACTCATGCTTTGGAGCATTGGGAATCGAGCAGTTTTCACAAAAGACTTTTTTGCAGGTTCTGTGTTTGAGTACTGGAATTTAAATAAGTACTTTAATTAAGAAGTTTCAGTGTGGCGTATATGGGATGGTAAATGGAGGTGTTTGTGAATTACATCCCCAGAGGTGGGGGAAGGAGCAACGCATGTGATGAAGCAGCACATTCTGAAGACACGATAAGATGCCGGTTTGTTGAGACGGCTCTGGAAAGAGGGAAGTCTGTAATCTGCAAATATGCCCGGAGAATTTCCAAAACCTGTACGTATGATTCACTATTTAAAAAATTTATTAATTATAGTGTAATCAAAAAGTTGCAGTTGAAGAAACCATAAAAGCTGTCAGTCCTGCCATCCCTCTGTATCTGCTTTGGCAATTCAAGAATTAAAGCCAACCTATTGCAACGCTGAGTATGCCCCGAACGCCTTCTCCCGTTGCTCAACCAGAGTCTCCAGTTCAGGTATTTTCCTGAAGTTTGAGCACATCAATTGTTACCTTGGTAGCCAGAAGACGAGTATTCTGCTACTCTGTCACGATATTCGCGGTAAGAGCTACAAAGCCTTTCTGCAGCAGCTACAATATTCATTTTGCATAAAAAGAGGAGCACGCTGTTGGACCAACAACGGCATAATCCATACAGGTCAGTACTGAATTTCTCAGTAGCTTGGCGCTCTCTCTGCAGCTGGGTAGCTTAGCAGCTCTTAATGTTTTACAAAGAAAGCCACAATTGTTATTCCCATTTCACAGGTAAGAAACCTATTGTAGAGCTGAAGAGAAAGGGAAAGCGGCTGGTCCAGCAGCAGCAGCAGCCACCAGGCAGAGCTGGAATTGGATGAAAATTTCCTGAGTCCTGTTCTGGTTCCTTATCTAGCAGGGCAGGCTTTCTCCTTGCAAATGTCCCATAACAAACTACAAAAAAAAAAGCTTAAATCATTGCTTTTAATAATTCTTTTCAACACCTCTGCAGCCCTGCATAAATTTAAATGGAAATGAAAATGGAAAGGGAAGCACAGAACCTGATAATGTTTAATCTGTGAACCGGTCCATCCACGTAGGGTAACAAAAAGGCAACATGCAAACCTGTAATTTTCTTATGAGAAAGGTCAGTTAAACCAGCTTGACCTTTTTTCACATACAAAGCAATAATCTGTTAGCCCTATCTGAAGAATCCCCAATCCTAAGGCTCTCTCAAAATAACTTTGAGATCAAGCATGGAGATAAAACTCAGTAGAGGCTGATGAGTTGGGCATGCAGTTGTTCCTTCAAGATGTTTCAAAAGAAAATTTACATATGCTCTAAGCTGAAGTAAGGAGAGACAGAACAGCAAAATGGTCTTTCAGAATAAGGAATCCATGGAGAAGTGAAACAGAAACATTTTATCATACATCAAAATAAATTGGACCTTCTCTAATTTATAGATACTTAGGCCTTGTAATAAGCAGGAGGGTGATGCTATGAGGATGTTAAAACAGTTTTAGTCATCTACATTTTAAAGATTCTACTAAATACCCGGTATTTTCTAATTAAATAGATGTTAAATCTAAATACATCAGTAAGTGCCACAAATGTCTTTAAGGCTGTATATTTCTTTTACAGCAAGTGGATTATATATTCCCTTATCCTTAAAAGAATGCATGGAAGTGGTTGCAGATGTATTGCGGACATAGCTTGGTACAAACACGTTATAGAGTTTTACATGGCTAATGTAAGTGCATGCACATGCGCACAGGTGTCCCTTGGGCCTCCTGTGTTACACCTGCGTCTTGCTCCCCGTCCCAAACACCGCTTGGGTCGTGCTGTGCGATTGCTCCGGCACGGGGCTCTGCGCAGCTCCGGCTGCAGCTCCAGGGAGTGCAGCTGGTGGGAAGCAAATCCTGTCCTCTCTGCCGTCGCTTCTGCTCCCCAATCCCAGCCGCAGAGTTCGGTCCTGCACCACGTGCAGCTGGAGGAACCAAGGGCTGGAGGAACCCTTATCTCTGCAGCCTCAGAGGGTCGAGGCAGTGCGTGAAAGGAGGAGGAAAACTAAAACATTCCTGTAAAACTGGGGAAACTACTACTTCTCATTGAACAATTTCCTGTAAGAACCCCATCCTCAATTCTTGGTGTTTTGCCCAGAAATTTCCAGTAGTTTATTAGGCTGAATAAGTTTAATGCAGCCACCCTGGTCCTTGCCCTTTGGTGCGCTTGGCACTGTCAGCAACCTGCATCTCTCAGCCTAAACTCAGCAGCCAAGAAAACCAAAACAGCTTTTCTTTTGCTGAGCAACTATTTTCTTTTAACTAATTTACGCAATGTACCACATTTATGTACAGAAAGTAGAAACAACCAAATAAATCAGTTTGTCACAGGCTGTAAGATTTGTCCCTGTATCTTCCAAATATGTGTGGTAACAATTTATTAAGGAACTGGTTCTCTATAAGTCAGAGCTCTTAAATCCAGAATTTGCGTCTTTTGACTATCTGTACTGTTTTTCTGGGCAGATGCTGTACACTTGACATAGCTGCAGACTTATTAGAGGAGGGTCTTTGGCTGATTGAGATGATCTTGGTCTTCTGTCTTGAAAACCTATGACAGTACCAAACTCTAGGGCATTTAACTAAGATGCAAAACAGGTTGTCTTTCATAAGAATCTGTGTGCGGAGATTTGTATTTTAAATTTAGTGCATACTATAAGTGCCTAGTTAAAGTCTAGAAATAGGAGTACAGCCTGTAAAGAGCTGTGAAAGGATGCGAGTTCTCTTTTTCAGCATTTCAGTATTATATCCAGATTTGGTCACCAGGGAATGGGGAGAGTCCAGAACAGAGCAGCAACAGTATGAGGGAAATGAGGGAAATTTGAAAGATGAGTTGTGGGGTGTATGAAGGAAAGGGGCACATGCCAAGGAGGGAAGAGGAGAAGGGATGACCTGACAATTTGTTTTCCCTATATTAAAGACTGTTGCAAACTGCGGTTCTGTGTGTGTTGTCTGAGGGACCGGACAGCAGGAAATAGGCTTCAATTATAGAAGAAAGATTCACTTCAGAAGAAAGGCTTTCTAACAATAACAGGTATTTTACCTAGTGATTTATAGAATCCCTATTACCTTAAGATCTGTAAGAATGAATTAGAAATGACACAATTATGGTTTTCCCAGTGTTGGTCAGGGAGAGACTACGTGACATCTAGAGAACCCTGCAAGTCAAATTTTTGAAACTAAAATCTTGTTGCTGATGAAATGAATCTGTGCCTTGTGGTGTATTAAAATGGATTAAGGAATCACCTCTACTTTTTAGAAATAGAATTATGTTCCTATGAAGAATTAGGCTATGTTATTTTGCATTGATCCTGGTGCAGTTCTGAATTGCTGAAAAGTTCTTCTCTGCATCAAATAAAACTATTTTTTTCCTGTGTGAGCATTTATCCAAATCTGTAGCAATGAATAGTCTGAGGTTTGGACATATGATGCCATGATTATTTGAGATGACTAATTCCTCTGAAATAAAATCTGTCGCCAAGTATGTGATCTGTTTACCAGTTTTCCTCTTGATTATAGTAATTGCACATCATTTTTATTACCAATACTATCTGAAAAAAAAATTTAAGGTTAGAATTAAAATATAAGTACATTTTTCAAGGGAAAAAATGTTGCAGCTTGTGACAAAACTTGAAATAAGCTGCTTTTTTTTTTTTCTCTCCAGAAAAGAGGTCTGTTAGAAGGTTTAAAGAATTAATCCCTGGTTGGGAATTTGTTCAGAACATTGCGTTTAACAGCAATTCTCATTACCTGCGTTACTGAGGTCTCCTTACTGATAATTTGCTTTAAAATCGGAAGCGATTCTTCATAAACTTGTGCAAGTGTGTGACTGTTTCCTTTGTGTACATTTCTCACTGAAAGTAGTATGAATTGTGGCTTTGTTGCATTACCACTTTAGGGTAAAATTGCCAACATTTTTTATCAAACACTTAAAACATGCTCTTGCTTTACAAAGCCTAACAAATGACAAGATCTTTTGCTGAAAGAACTTACAGTCTAAGTGACGTACAGGCAATTACATTTGGGCCGAATGTATAGGAGAGAAAATATTTTAATGCCTGGAGCTGTGCAGTAGCGATGGGCACACCTGGGTTCTGTGCTCTCCTCCGACCTTGGGGAGAATACGCTGCCATTTTTTGTTGGCTTCTGTTTCTCTGCCATAATGTACCCATTATATCTTCTAATCAGCGATTATTTCTTCCTATAGTCGCCTAACAAAGCAAGAATTTGACCTCAGGCTCTATGTGCTGAGGTACCACAGCACCAGCAATGGAAAACTTCTGAGTACCGAAAGCTTTTAAGAAAGATATTCAAAGGTAACTTGTGGTTCAAAGTTCTTTTATGTGAAGGGAACAGAGGGAACATGGACATGAAAAATAGCTGAAAAGAAACTTTTAAAAGACTGTTTCTATTAAAAAAAAAAAAAAAAAAGTGAGTATGTGATTACTGACACTCTAAAATTAGATGACCTCTGTTGTAGTTGATTAAAATGCACTGATTTTTGTAATCAGGTACAATTGCAATTAATAAGCACATGGGCATGTTGTAAATTTAATCCTGGGAGTAGCTCCTGCTACTCCAATGTGTATTTGCTGCTCAGGGGCACTGCTGCAAGGCTTGAAGGTAAGTGCATACCTAGGGGTGGTAACTTCTCATTAATTGCAATTTTTTGAAATTTCAGTATTCTCTAATGAAGTATTTTAGTATAGCTCACATACTTCTATGAGCGTCATAGTTGTTATTTGTTGTTATTTTGGTGCCTTACATTTGTTTTAAATTGTTCATTCTTCATAAAGATGTCTGGAGAAACATTATCTCTCTTTTACAGATAGGTGAGTAAACTAATTTTGAGAGAGATCTATTCTAGAAGCCTGTCTACATGTTGGGGTGGTGTTTTTGTGTGAATGTTTTGTTTTGTTTTTGCCCTTTCTAGGAACTTTGATAAGTCTGATTATTGGTGCTACCCTGCAAATCACATATATTGAGAAAAGGAAGGAATTGCAGCCTGTGTAATGGGGGATGTAGCTGTGCGGTCCATTTTCCTTGCTGTGTTTCATAACCCTAGACCTGCAAGTGTCTTTGAGGAGCTCTAGGGAAGCTGGGATCAACCCTGGAGAAACTAATGGCAAAACTCCCAAAACTTCAATGGGAAGATGATTGGGCTCATACTGCATGAGCATTTACTGACCAAAGGTAGTGTTTTGTGCACAGACTTGCACTTAAAACTGGATTTTTTTTTTTTTTTTGTCAATTCAGTCATAACAAAAGCATTGAAAAATTAGGGGATATTTTGGTACTGTCAGAGTAGGCAGTTATATTTAATCAGAAACAAAAGGTAACATTGACAATTATTTGCTTATAAGGGGGCCCAAATATACATAAAAACTGAGGAAGAGCTAAGGAAATAATAGCAGCCAGCACTGGATTTAATTTATACTCTGTGCGTTTCTATTACTATCACTTTTTCATCGTGATATTAGTAGATCTGGGTTTGGATATCTTCTGCAGCTAAGGATAACCACAGATACTCACTGTAAAATAATTCTGCAGTAGTTTAAAGAAGAACTTGAGCATAATGAAGCCTCCCATAGCCACCTTTGCTTTCAGTTTAAGTGAGGGGGAATGCTGGAAAAAGAATCACCAAAAACCCACAGAGGTGCTTTTAGAGCTGCACCTGGGATCTTTAAGTTAAATTAATAGGGATCAGCCAGCCTGGATCACGGAGGGAGACATGCATTTTGAGAGAATCCATCATAATGATTTGATAATCTAGATTCTGATCCTGCAAATGCACATTTGAGGAACTCCACCCCCTCAGTAATCTCGTAGATTTAAACAATATGGTGTTAAAGGTTTTCAGCTGTTCTTTTGACCCAAGTTTGTGTTTGATAAATAAAAGTAAATTCTAAATTTCCTGCTTAGAGCAGCCTTGCTCCACAAACCAGTATGATTTGATACATATACACGAGCAGTCCCACTAACTCCACTCTTCAGTGTTTTGAGGTCACCCCTGGGGCCATAAAACAGAAGATGAGAGAGGCCAAACCCCAGTGCCCTAATGAATAAGGTTAAGGTTAGGACGGAAAGCCTAGAGCACCACCTCCTCTTTCTTGCCCTGCTCCCTACTTGCAGGATCCTACATGTCTCATGGTCACTGCAGCCAAGGTTGCCCCCAACCTTGGTGTCCCCAACCTGTCCTTCCTTGTTTTTTAGTACAAGGTCCAGCAGTGCAGCTCTCCCCGTTGACTCCTCCATCACCCGCATGGGAAGTTTCCATCTGTGTTTTCCAGGGACCTCGTGGCTTGCTCATGCCCGGTGGTGGTGGTCCTTCAACGGACGCCTGGCTGGCTCAAGGCACCCAAGAGAACGAGCACCTCATGTGAAGATGAGGCCACTTCTAGCTGTCTTCAAAAGGCCTCATTTCCTTGTCCTTCCTGACACATGGCCTCTCGCAAGAGGCCCATTACAGTGTCACCCACCTTAGTGTGCACCTTCACGCTCACCTGCAAGCTCTGGGCCAGCCTATTGTCCCCCTCGGTCAGACCCCTGTGTCCCCGCTGCTCTGTCACTGGAAGGGTGATTGTCCCACCTTGTCTTCCTGACCTGTCCATCCTAAAGTGCCTGTCGCATCCACGGCAGCCTTCCAGCCGTGTGAGCTGTGCCACCATAAACCATTGTTCCTGAAGAGCATTTTAAAGGATCACGAATTGATGATGTAGAGCTGCCTTCCTCACATCACTTGTATCCCTACATTATTACTATTTTCCATCTTCAGTCTATTCCCTTAAACCAACTCCTTGTTGCTAAGCCTGGGGGCTCCCCATCCATCTCACTTCTAGACTGCCCATATGTGATCCACACACATTTATATGGTAAATTAAATTTCAGTGACATTAAGGCGCTGGAACTGTATGTTGGACATGACAGCCACCTCTGATCATCCCACAATGCATAGTTAATGTATTGAAAGACTAAACCCTTCTTCTGAGAGGTCTTAATGTTTCTTTTTGGCTTTTCTTCCAAGTTTCTCATGAAGAGCAGGTGGCAGCTGGAGGTGACAGTGACCCGCGCAGCCGGGCTGCCGTGGGGCTCGTGCCCTTGGTCCAACTTTGGGCTTCTAGTAGGGCGGGCAGGGAGACCGGGGCGTGATTTTAGGGGCACTTAGGGCATAACTGTAGATTTCCGGAG
>WBNA01000154.1:740846-761692 GCA_013398345.1 Nothocercus nigrocapillus | reverse complement strand
GCAGAATTGTAGTGGTTTTCTTGGAGGTGACTTGTAAAGTGTGGTGAGAACATAACAGCAGGCAAAAATTTGCTTATAGATTTTATGCAGAGCTTGCAACTTAGCAGTAATACATGAATACACAATACAGAGTAAGAGAATGAAAACGAAATAGGAGTAATAGGAACAAATAGTTAAATAATTAGACATAAGGATGTACGGAGTTACTTATTAAATAACCAGCTGCGTTTAAATGATGATTCACCTGATCCTTGCAGGGGTTTTGTTAGGAGCAGTCAGGGCACGTGGTAGTACCAACCCTCAGACAGTAGCGCGTGTGAACAGAGCAGGGATTGAGAGAGAGCGAGCGGAGGGCTGAATTTTCCTTTTTTTTCATATTTCTGACACCTGTTAGCCAAAGTCAATCTGTCCTGCACCCACAGTGGTCTCTGTTTTGCTACTGCCTGATGCGGTACCTATAAATGAATCTTTTTCCAGTCGTTAGTGAATGAGTCTTTATTGACAGTTGAGGTGAATTGTTTCCCCAGTAAATTGGCTCCTTTGTGACTCTACAAAAGGTTTAAATCGGGTGCTACACCTGTCCCGGTGGGAGATACTGGGGCTACAGCTTGGTTGTCCTTCCATCAAGGCCTCCTTAGCCGCAGTGTTTCCGTGCTGCCGTAAAGACCGTGTGCTGACGTACGCTGGACCAGCAGTAAAACGCCGCGTGGGCCGCTCGCGTGATCTGTGAAGGTCTCCGAGAGGCTCTGGTTAGTGCCAGAAGCGGCCCAGGCGGCGGCGGATCTTCTCTTTTGTGGGTCAGGGGAGCTAATGGAGACAGTGAGGGGAAGCAGAACGCGGCTGGTGGGTCCCGAGCGCTGCCTCCTTGAGGCTCCTGCGGTTCCTCGCGCCCAGGCTGGCCGCGCGTCAGAGGAGAGTCCTGCTGCGGGGCCGGTATTCGGGCCAACCTCAGGACCTTGTAGGTCTTTTCCAACCATTGTGATTCTGTGAGTGCGGAGGCAGCGTTGACTTGGGAAGGGCAACACGGGCCTCCTCCGGGCCGAGCCTGGCGCGGGGAGCGCCAGAGGCTGCGCTTTTCCTGCCGCTCTGCGGAAACATGTGGATTTTGACAACCTGGAATTACATTTCAACGAGGAGGAGAATTTTAGGGTAATGCATTACTTCCCTCTGTTCCCTCCTTTTAATATTCTTTTTCTGCAGACGTTTAATATGTAAGAAGTTTGAATAATTTAATAAAACCCTCTCAAATGAGGAAATTGAAAGGGAATGCCAAATGAGCGCTGCCACGCGTGGCTGCTGCAGCTGGAGGGCTCGGCCCGCGTGGTCCCGTCCCGAGGAGCCGCCGCAGGCGGAGGCGACGCGGCCGCAGACGGGGAGCGCGGGCGCCGCGGGACGGTGGCCGCTGCGCCGCTCCCGCAAGGAGGACAGCGGCCGGTTTGTTTCCATGCCGAAAAACCCCTGCCGGTTTTTCCTCATCTAAGAAATACAGATGCTGGTTCGTGTATGGGGTGAAAACTGTGTGAAATAAGGCGTTAGAGAAGGGAATTTGGTGTTTTTGCAGGATTGAACCTTTCTTCCGTGGTGTTTACGCAGATGATGAACTGATAAAAGGGAATGAATTTGCATCTGACAGTTGATTTGGAAACGGTGGAAAATGAAGGAAGATGCTCATGGTTTCTGCAAAGCACAACTTGACAGTTGTTCATATTTAATGCTTTGTATCATTGTGTCTAACACTAAATTTATACCTTTAGTATGTGCAATGCATCTGAGTTGTTGGCTTCATGTGGGCCATAATTTTGAATTTCTTCTAATTTGTGTTTAAATTATCAACCGTAACTTTCCATTATAGCCCACATGAGGGAGGAAACTTTAAGCTGTGATTCCTGCTGCATGTGTTAAACAAATGTATGGCACACTTTTGAAATAGTAAATCTATAAGTGCGTGAAGATATACGGAATATTCCATATTCACAAAGATGCAAGCTGCAGCTGCTCCTGTAACTATGCCCATTAACTAGAATTTCTGAGTTTTTCATGTAGCTGTGAAATCTCTCCAGTCCTGTAGATCATGTTCTGAGCTGGTTATCAAAATAACTGCGTTGGTTTACAGAGGTAATGGATCTTGTCCAGGGTATTCTAGGTGCTCTGTTCAGCAGGTTGTCTACTAGATGCTTAGTATGCGGCGTATTCATGTATCTTCTCATCACGGTGCTAATGCAAATAAAAATCTGTTCATTTAATTTGTTAGCTGCTACTGTGAAACAATACTTACCATTGTGAGGCTTGCCTGAGTGACAGCTATAGTTACATCCTTGGATAGTAAATTGGAAATACTGAGCTTTTGTTGGCAAGGAAATTAGGGAAATAACTATTTGAATGTAAATTGTCTGCCCTCTAGCAGCATTTTTATATGGATTAAGCAAAAATAATTTCCTGTGGTATTTTAAAGATCAAATATTGGGAAGTATATTTATTTGTGTAGACTGTTCACCTACAGGACATCATGCCCTTTTCAAAATTTGGATGTGGCGAACGCTCTTTTCATTTGTTGTGCTCAGATATGAGCAACGTCACTCTGTTAGGCAGCACTAGGTGATTTTGACATTAGATAATAAAAAATGTTGCGTGCATTAAATCCTGATCTTGAAAAATGCATTTATAAAATACCAGCAGATGTCAGTATGTTCTTGCAGTAGAGCCCTTTTGTTTTCAAACAATATTTTTTCTTGAATTAAATAATAGACAAGGTATTAATACGTGCTGCAACGCTGTCTTAATGGAGGTCTGATTCAAATATTTTACTTGAAAGAGGGATTTTCTTTCTATTTTCTAGATATGGTTTGTGTGCCGTCTTTTACTATTGCGTGCAACTACTCACCAGGCTTCATAAAAACAGTTCAAAATGCTTGGACAAGGTGTTGCTGATGGTGGTGCACTAGTAGTTTCTAATTGAATGTTATTTTGGGGCTTTTGTTTTGTTTTTCCTGTTATGACTGTTTTATGGTAGGTTTCCTGAGGGCTTTTGGAAATGGCACATATCTGATCTAGATCTTATTTCATTTTGTCACTCTTTATACTGAGTAGTCAAAGCCAGGCGAGGTCTCCTCTCCCCATGTGAGCTGAGGCTTTTTGGGGATGTCTTTCCTCCCCACATCTGTCCCTCTGCCAGCTTTCACTGAGGATGTTCTGCACCTCTGCTTGTCCTAACACAAAAGAAATATAAACCCTGCAAATAAAATAAACCCTGCAGACTCATTCTGCTAATTCTGAATCCTGCTTTGCTACCCCTGCCGCCAGGAGAGGAAAACCAGATTTTCAGCTTAGGTTACCTGCAGGACTTGGTGCCTGAAACTGGTGGAAATCTGAAAGGGAGAGATGGACCATTCGTGAAGACAAACAGCATTTGTTTAAGCTTCTGTAGGGAGCTAAGGTACCGTTTTGCCTTGTGCTTCTGCAAACCTGCAGGCGCAAGATGTTGTAGCTTCAGGAGCTTTGAATGCAATTTCCAAGCAGAAATTCATTTTATGTTTTCTCCTTCTGCAGCCCAGCTTTCTTTCTTCTCTTTACAAGCTCTGTCATCTTTACGAGGTTGTTTTACATGCAGGATCTATTTCTCACTTGCTCCTTGTTTCTTCTCATCTCAAACTGCATGATTTTCAGATCATGCAAATCAGAACAGAGGCGCGCAGGACTGGTAAGAAAGGCGCTTATCTCTAGAGTAAAGAACCTATGGCATTACTTAGGTTGTAGCTCTGGGAAAAAAAAAAAGGCTTTTATTTACAAATAGTGTGTTTTATTCTGCATTTGCTCCAGCTTTCTTTATAGTGATACTGATAGACACTCAAAATCCTGTAAAACAGCATGTCTAAAATGAGTTCTAAGCATATATATATATATATATTTCTTTTTTAATATGGAATACTAACAGAATTAAATCAGGGGGGTTGCCTTGCATGCCTGAAGAGGGATGGAAAAAGTTAGAGAACTATTGTACTGTTGTCATTTCAGTTGGGAAAATGTAGATATTTGAGGTTCTGCTCGTGAGAGGTTTGGAATTTTCTCTCCCGTCTCCTTCTTAACTGTAAATAGAAAGAAGAAAATACATATTTTCCCCAATTGCTCTAAAAATGAGTTCCAAGCAGTATCCTGTATTGTTAGAACTATTTTGCAAGATGGAAATATAAGCACTTTCTCGTAAATAACTTTTATAAATAGTTTCCTAAGTATGCGCTTTTAAAACTTGCAAAATATGTAGGTAAATGATCTCTATGTGGCTGGTAATGGTATTTCACCTTGAACTAAGGTTATAAAAAATGGATGCAGTTTCCATCATGCTTTAACACACTTAACAATAGTATCAAAAAACCCTTGTTTCAATGAAATTAATGACTGACCTGAAAGATATTTACTACTACTAAAATTTTATTGCATACAGAAGTTTTATTTATGAAGATGTAGGCTTTACATACAGAGAAGTGAGTTAAGTGAGCTGGTGTTCTTATGCTAATATGGACATATGGATCAAATTTTCAAATGTGAACATTTATGTGTGGCTTGCAGAGCTTTTTCATTCAGTCTGTATGCTGACATATGTAGGCTGAGAACAGACAAATGACACTCAGTTGCTCACTTTTGTCCATATACTTCATGCATAAGTGTTTGAAAATGTGAACATGCTATCAAGATGGTGAGCAAGTAACACAATAAATCTTGAAAATTCATTTCAGTCAGTCGTGTTTAGACTGATTCAAAAATTTTTTTGATCTTTTTTTTTTTTTTTTCTTGGAATACAGCTTTGAGTGGATTAAAACTTTCTTAGAAGTGTGTGCATTTGTGCTTTGTGAAAGAGATTAACAGGAAGATGATACTAAAAAAGATGTTGAGTTGCTGAGAATACTTTGTTTCTGATAAGCTCTTAGTTTAAAAAAAGAGTGCAGCTGTAAAAGAGTGTTCTGAATTAATTTTCATTTTCTTGCAAGTATTTACAAGTCCTCTAATTGTCTGTCGATACTTCAGTAAGGGAGAAAGGTCTTTTGTTCTTTTGCTTTTATAGGGCTTACACAAAGCCGTGCTTCATGACCCTGACTGGGATGAAATGAGATGAAGTAGGTGAGGGTGGGGGCTGTAATCTCAAAAAGGTTTTTGAGCCTTCAAATTTCTAGAGAGATGCCTGCTATTATTATACACTTGCATTCCCTAGAACTTAGTATTTTATATAAATCTAAATTCTGAAAAGAACTAAAAAACATTTGAAAGCTTGATGGAAGTATATTAGAAGTCTGTATGGATATGGTCATCCCTAATATTAAAACTTAGGCAAGTTTAATGTCTTTGCACTATATACTAGTTCGAATGGCTTCACTTTGCTAATTTTGGCTCATGGTAGTTTTGAAAGAGGCCCATGAAACTATGCAGAGATCTGCTGTGATGCTTTCCACACCCTTGGCACAAGGACCCTAACTAATCCTCAAATTCATGTGTATTCTTTTGCAATTTGTTTGTGGCAGTCTTCACAATCCACTGAACAGGTTTCTCGGAAGGGCTTTTGGAAGTAGACCCTTCACTGAAAGACAATCACAGAAGGGTTTGCTCATGCAATCCGATCTCTGTAGGCTACATATGATAGGAGTGTAATATGTACAGCTCATGCGCATTCCTTAAGAATTGTGTAAAAAACTTGCCCAAAAGCACAGAATGTCACTTTGACTGTGTTCATTAGAAGGACTGATATTGAATGGCAGAAAGACTTCACAGCAGAAGTGCAAAGAGTGGCAGATGCCTTGATAAAAACTGGCCAGTAACGTTATTGGAAAGAAGTCATTTAATATGGTTAATAGTGAACAGAATCAAGAACTTAAAAGGAGGAATGCAACTCAAGATATATTTCTCTTTTGAAAGAGATGAAAAATGGGATACTCCCGACCGAGGTAAAACAAAGTGCCGTAAAGGTGATGTATAGTAGGAAGATAGAAGCGATATCTCCGCAGGAGGTGTTTGCGGAGGTCACACTTCTGGGGCCTGCCAGAAGCAGCCCTGCTGCTGCACCATGACAAGGGGATGCTGAAAGCCTGGGAAACTGTATTTCCTGCTGAAAAATCAGAAGAATGCTAGCTTAGAAAAAAACGACTTTAAAATCCATGATGGCATCTTCAGTACAAGGTGATATGGGAGATGACTTGGAATCCGTAATCTGATCTTGCTAAACTATGATATTTCATATATGGAGAACTATTATGGAGGCCTCAGAATAGCACTGGGATTAAAAGATATCCTGGCAGTGAGACATCTGTTTGCAATTCAGTTTTAAACTTGAATTTCAGCAAGACTGTTAAGGTAAAGACTTTTTATACTGTCAGTTACTTATCCTCCCTAATTCTTGGCAGTTTCCTTTAGCAAAGCTTCCCAGAGTGGCAGGCATGTTATTTGTCGCCTCTGCTCCGTTCCCTCCTCTTCCCTTCCCATCTGGTGCTGTGACACCCCTCTTAAATTGTGCAGGGAATGGTGAACCAGCAACCAGCTAGGCTTTATATGGATCTCTCAAGATCTCACCTAAAGCTGCCCGTGAGACCTTAAATCCTCGGTGTCCTAAATTGCCTTTCCCTGATCTCCAAATCTTGAGTGTCCAATACATTTTTTTCTTTTTTCTTCACCTGGGAAGAAAAACAACATTGGCAAAAGCCCCAGCATCCCTAAGTGGTCTGTGTGTTCAGCTGTGCAACTGCTGCTCAGCTGCTGCATGCGTCTTCATCCTGCTGAAAGCCCAGATGTTCGCTGCATATTCAGCGAATTTGACCCCAAAAGAAGAGACCATCAAGATAATCAGTAACAGCAAACTCTGAATGCTGTGGCATGAATGAAGTTGCATCCTAATCACAGATGACTTGGCAGTGCTAACAGAAGCTCCGCTTCTCAAATTGCAGGTTCTAGGCTAATGAAGACTGTATTCTTCCTGAGTGCAGATGCAAATTTATGCTGGGTTGAAATCCTCTATTTGTTCCAAACAGAATTCCTGATGAGAAGACCCCAAAGTGAATGCCAGAGAAACAGTTCAGAAAAGCCAAGTTTCACTCCTGCTCTTGCTCATGCAGGAGCTGTTCAGGCTGTGCGATGACAGGGTGCTGTGACTCACCCTTCCTGTGAGCTACCCTCACTGGGAGGCTTTGCATATCATAGGATCATTAAGGTTGGAAGGGACCTCTAGAGATCACCTAGTCCAACCCCCCTGCACACGCAGGGTCACCTACAGCAGGTGGCTCAGGACTGCGTCCAAGCGGGTTTGGAAGATCTCCAGAGAAGGAGCCTCCACAGCCTCTCTGGGCAGCCTGTGCCAGGGCTCTGTCACCCTCACTGGCAAGAAAATTTTCCTAAAGTTCCTGTGGAACTTTTGGTGCTTCAGTTTGTGGCTGTTTCCTCTAGGCCTATCAGCGGCCACCACTGAGCAGAGGCTGCCCCATCCTCCTCACTGCCTCCCTTGAGGTATCTGTATACACTGCATATACTGCAGTCAGCATGTTCCTCACGTCTGAGTTGCTGCATAAAGCCAGTGGAATGACCACACAGTCTAAGGAGTCAATAAGATAGGGAGTCATGCTTGAAAGAGCCATGAACCCCAAAAGAGGGTTCATGGCAGTGATCTAAATAGAAACATGTGCAGGAAATAGCCGTAGTAATAACACTGCCCTGCCCCACCTGTAGCTAGTTATGTTGTTCACACCAGGATGAAGGAAACCCACCCCTGTAATCCCTGCTCTTTCTCTAGCAGTAGCTGGTTCTATTGCTTGAGGACAAGAGGGAGAGGCAGCAATATCATGCAGCTACTCTGAAAAGAAACAAACCCTTCTCCACCTATTCTCCTAAACAATTGTTGGCTATTTTAATACGAAGCAAATTAGTTTTATGATTCTAGGGTACTTGACCAGCTAGCACACTGAAGATGCCACTGTGTCTTAGTAAGACCACTCTTCTGGATAACTTTCTCCAGCTGTTCCTATCTGCTAATAATGGTGCAAGAGAAGTGACCAGCTCCTGAAGACTGAAAATGTGTGGGAAGCCTCTGTCTCTCCTAACCCAGCTGACTGTGGGTGAAGCTTCAGGATTTAGGGCAGGTTGGTGCATGTTTCATTTGAAATACCAAATGGTTTTAAAAGAAATGTCATTGTTGAAACTTCTGCAGTAATATTCCAGAGGTATTTGCTAACTTTTGCTAACTGCTAACTTTGATTTGCTGACTCGTTTACCTCATCCCAGGAACAGATTTCAGCTGTATTCAGTCTAGCTGCAAATGAGGCACAGTTTTTAATGAGAGTTTTAATTTTAAACAGTTTAGCACCTGCAGGATGTTTGTAAGCATCTACTAGACTAGGAAAGAAACGATGGCACATAGCATTCATGGTTTTATTTTACTTCAGGTATTATAGTGGGCTATAAAGGACTTCTTACATAGCTGTTGGCAAATTCTGTGTTTTTCTGTGGACAGTGCTATTAAGTATTTTAAGCTTTATACGTAAGGCTCTTCAGCATCTTCAGTAGATTTCTTACTTGCTGAATTAGTTTTTGAGGCTCATCTGTTTGGAAAAAAGATTTAAGAAAAAAAAGCTTCCTTTTTCAGATGAGTAAAATATCTTTTGTAAGGTTAATGAATATATGAAAAGTATATACCTATGGAGGGGTTCCTTAAGAGGAAAACAACCTCAAGACTGGGAGCAGGGAGCCTGGATATGATGATGTTGCAGGACAGGGAACTTGCCTGTCAAGATGGAAACAAATAAAGCTACTGGAGCTGGGGGGAGATGCTTGTTCCTGCCAGGACAATCCAGCCAACAAGGCTATTCTGTTAAGCTCAAATCGTTCTTTTGTGGCATCCTATCCCATTCAAAGCACTGGTTATCTCTGAGTCACACAGGGACATGTTCAGGAATCAAGAGACTCTCCGCAGAGGCTGCAGGAGCCACCAGCTGTCCAAACATGAAGGTACTTCATCTAGAGACAAACTTATTTTGTTCAAGTTGTTCATATAGTATGTTCTCTCTCTATGTAAAAAAAACTCCGAAGAACTATTTTTAGCTGCTTTTGGTGTTACAGTGACTTAAAACCAGTGAGAAAAATATGAGGGATGAAAGGCTTTGAGTTGCCTTTTAGTAACATAATTCTCATCTATTGGACAGAAGTTGTAGAATTATGGATTAGACTACATGGCTATCTTAGAGTTTATTTTATCAGAGTTGTCCCTGTCCCAGCTATCACAAGAAATATTTTGCATAGGATTTATATGGAGGATCTTAAAAGTGCTAGTAACTTGCTTAATTAAAACAAGTCATCTGTGTAATCATATGGGCCTCCTTAGCACGGTGTTCAGCTACATTCTCTCCCAGGGACCAAAAGCAGAAAAATGATGTAACTCTCTCGGTTTATCTTTAGATATTTAGCTGTTTATATGAAGCTATGGATATTCAAAATACATGGTTTTGTTTTCTTTTTCTTTCTTCACCAGTAACCTCTAGGATCTGAAGCAAGATCAGGTATGTTCTTAAGAGAATTGGACCAAACGATGGACAGAGCTACCTCTAGGGTGCAGTCAAAACAAAAAGCTGATCTTGGTGTTGAGGTACCTAAGAGCTTTGGAGGTTGAGAAGGAGCTAAGTTGAGGGTTTGCAATAGACTCTCCCCTTGTGCCTTTCAGCCTGCTCGAGTGGTTCGATTCATCTTCTGCTGTGTAAACGGTGCTCTTATAAAGCTAATATAATCCTAAATGTGAATCATCAGGTTTCTTTTCTGTGATACTTCTGCCCTTTCATAGCACTTGGATGGTGGCTACCAGGAGGAGAATACAAAGGGATTAGCCCCAATCTGCTTCACCTGTCTGCAGTTGAAGTTTCCTTGAGAATTTTCCTTAGGCACTGTGGTCATTTAAAAACAAACCTAGAGAGAATTAGGCCAAGCTTCATCACAAAATATTCTGCACGGGGAAGTCTTCAATTTTGTATCATAATTATTGCGAAGTAGTTCGGATCAGCCATTATTCCATATGGGGGGGGGAAAAAAAAAAATGCTGTTTTCTTAAGCCAAAATTACATTTCTCAGAAATTGTAGCTCTGCAGGAAGATTACCTGCAGTGCTTCTGGTACCCTTATTTCTGCTCTCCTGTGGAACTACAGAAAGTGATGTTTAGTAAAATCTTAAGTGAGTTATATTTTATTGCTTGCTGTGTTGACGTCGCACTCGGAGCAGCCTAAAGCAGTAGATAGATTGCAGAGAGTGACATCGGTGACTTCTTGTCCCATCCCGTCCTCCTTTTTTATCCCCCTCCCCGCAAAAAAAGAAATAGATATTCTTGGTAGTATTTTGTCAGGTGGATAGCTGTCTCTTTGGAAAAAGTTCTTCAGCATTTACCTGGTGGGTGTTTGGGGTAATTATCTGCAAATTACCTTATGTTGGCATCTAAAACATTCTTTCTCTCATTTGACTTAAGTGACATATCACCATGTCAGCAGTCTCTTTGGAAACTAGACAGGAAAAAATTCTCAATTGGCTGGTTTAACTAAATTGAAACTCAGCTTTGAAAAAATAATTTGCTTCCTGAGTTAGTTTATAAATGTCAGCTATTTAGATAAGCATCTAAATTATAATTTACTGCCATTTACATACATGTGTATGGAATTTGTGTGTAAATACATATATTTAGATTCTTATTGGAAAGCTTTCTAATTCATTCAATTTACACTAATATGTAAACATATATTGTGTAAGAAAACAACCACATTTTATATTGCCCTAAATCTATTGATCGATTTGGTAGTCTCTTGCCAACGTGTGTTTCATGAGGTTTTATTGCAGTATTTCAGATTCACTGGAATGATGATTATGAATTTCAGGAGGAGTTTTACGTGTAGTTTTGTGATGTACAAGTACTCAAAGATTTTCCACCTTGCTTTTCCATCTGCTCTGAACATTGCTTCCAACTGCAAGGGCATAGTATGGTTTTCATGGTTGGAAGGCACAGTATTAATCCATAATTTCATACTGGCATGTCTGTAGAAACGTAAGGTGGGCAGATGCAGTGAGCTAGTTGCTTGCACAGCCGTGCAGATTTTTCATGAAACAGCAGTCTTTTTATATTGCCGTGTTGTCCAGATGGCTAAGTATATGGTAGAATGGAATTAACGGATGTTGGGGAAATCCACCTCCATGTGGAACACATAGTAACATTGGCAACCAGTCAAAAACCTTCTGAAAGGTTGCAGCTGAAGGACAACACTGCTGGAAACACAGACAAAGATATATTCCTGGATGCAAGAAGGAAACAGAGGGTGCATTATTCTATGGAATGATTAGATGACGGACTAATGAGCCTTGAGGGGCAAGGAAATTGGCTACAATAGCAATTAAATAAGCACCTGACATTCTAATGTACTCTGTATAAACATTTAAACTCTTCCTGTGTTTAATTCTCTTCATTATATACTGTTAAATCTTTGTAAATGCACATAAAAGTACATTAGAGATGTCAGTGTTTATGTTATTTTAATGCTGTTTTACCTCAATGCTAAGTTTTTTAGAGAAATTCATGGCAATGAATTAAGCTGGCAAAGCAAAACAAGCGGCGTTTCAACTAAGTATACGAGACAGACTGCTACGGGAAGAATCCTGTGTTAAACAGACCGTCGTGGCAAATGGTTTTCGTTGTCAGAAGGGGGTGACGATGCGTTGTCATGTCAGCGCTGTAATTCATTGTCCACATTTTTTGTTCTTTATTTTGTTCTTTATTGGCAAACCAATGTATCGGTATATGCATAGTCAAAGTAAAACTAATACGTTGGTTATTGTAATAACCAACTGTATTGCAAACCAATTTCTGCATGAATGAGGCTATGGTTAGGTACCATGAGGTATCCATGGTATCTGGTTTTTGGCTCAGGGAATACTATCTCTGCATAGGTTGTTGAGGGTGTTTTGTTTATTTTTTGCATAGAGATGAAGAGACCCACAATGGTAACGCGGTCTGGCATCTATGTTAAGTGCCTTAGCCCGAAGGTAGGTGGGTGTAGCTTCAGTACCAAGCAGTGGATCCAGCCTATCTGTGATCGTTGAAGAGGAGGAAAGTTGACTGCAAAAGCAATTAAACGAGCAAGCGACATTTTGCCAAATTTAGTTTTATAAACTGACTTTGCTGAGATGGGCTCTTAGATGGAATCGTTCTGCCCTGCCTGCTGACAAGTAATCTATATGATACGAAAGGCACCTAGATAAAATGGGACTGGGCTTTACCTAAACTTTCTTATGCCAATTCACATAACATACTACTACAGACAGTCAAGTTCTTGTCCTTGTGTGGTTTGGGAAGGGAGTTTCTTGAGCTCTAGCACCGATGGAATGGACCTTTTCCTACAGAAAGGGACCTGATGTGAATATTTTGTCTATATTCTTTTTTTTTTTTTTTTTTTTTNTGTGTAGTCTGATGTGTAGTCTGATCTAGTGGAAGCAACAACTTAAAAAAACAAAATTAAAATGCCTGTATCTGAAATTTAGTGAGAGTTCCTGCTGCTGTTCTGCAAAATACACTGATTCCGAGTGTTTGTTTAGAAGAAAAACTCAGGCTCTTACCGTTCTATTACTCTCCCCAGAGGAATTCTGTTGTTCTCGTAGTGCTGGGGAAGCCTATTGAGGTCAGGTGGTAATTTGAAAAGCAGTCTAGAGAAGCCAAGCTGATAAGCTCATAATATTTTGAGAGCAGAACTAGGTTTGCTGGTCATATTGCTAGAGGGGATCTTCATCACTGGTTGCAGTAGATCTCCAGCAAACCCTTTCCCTGCAGAGGCACTGAAAGTGTCATTAATTTCTTTTTTCCAGGATAAATGTGTGCAACTGAAAAAGACTAGTTTAATAAAAGAGTTGTTTGCAAGTGTCTATTGTAGTTGTTACTTTTTATGACAAGGAATTGAGCTAGGTGTTTTGTGCAAGGAATTTGTCTTCTCTGTAACTGGATGGAGTCAAAGAAATTCTTCTCAAAGAAGAAGAAAGATGATTCTTAAAAAAGAAAAACAAGCACTTCTACGTATCAAATGACATTAACTTTGCTAGCAGAAAAATTATGCCCTGTTTATAGATACAACATAAATTAATCCTGTAATTATATCCTCTTTTAATCATGTATTTATCTTAAAGTTAGATGCAAAGGTCCACCTATGACTGAAGTTTATAAATATTAGCTCCACCTCCTGTAGTTAAACATTTCAATGCTCCAATATGTTGTCTAAGTCCTGCTTTCTTGACAGGGTTAGAATGCCTGATTTTTGATCAAAAACTGCTTTAGAAAGTGACGTACTTGGCTTTAGAGACAGAAGTACAACTGGTACATCTGAAACGAATGAATAATGTATCGGGATTGATAGTTGGCCTTACTGTTTGGCCTCAGGCAGGAGCTAAGAAACACATATAAGACAAAGACTGGTAAGGTGGAAAGTTAAATATTTAATATCAGCCTCTGTGCTCTACATTCTGTTTTGCCTGTATTCATGGGAACTTGTTTCGGAACTGAAGGAAAATGTTATTTATATCACTGTAGTGGCAGATTCTGTTTATCATTGCGGCATCAAAGTGCCGAACTTCGTAAAGGCATAAAAGAAAATTCCTCAACTAACCTTAAATTTTTTTCCCCAGTTTATTATCTTTTCTTTTGTGGCTGTGCTGAGTCTCAGCTTGGTTTTCATTTGGGGTATGACTATAACAAACCTTTATTATTTTTGTTTCGCAATGATGGAAATAAGGAGCTGTTGCTTTGTCAGTAGCAGTTTTATCTTTCAAGTCCTCTGGAATTTATCCCCATCCAGTTGTGATATGCCTGCTGTAATATTTTGGAAATAAGTGATTTTTTTATCTTGCTATGTCTTACGTGTTTTTTTTTTTTTTTCCTTCCTTTCTGTACAAAGCAAGAAGTTTCAAACTTATTTTTTTAAAGTTGGTTTTGAGATGATAAACAACTGTGTGTAATACTATGTATAGAACCTCATAATAGTTTGCAGAATCAAGTCAGAACCAAGTGCTTTTCTCCCTTAAGACATTAATTATCTGTTTTCTCTTATGCTTGTTTTGAAGAACTTTGCCTAGCTAACCTATATCAAAATTAGGAATGTTTCAACACCATCTGGTAACAATTTTCCAGCCAAGCTCATTGTCTAAATAATGTATATTTCATAACTGGAGTTGATTTAAAGATCACTTTTCCCCACTTGGAGGGCATTTATTGAAAGGAGTGCCCTGAGACACGCAATAATTTGGTGGGGAGAATAAAAGTTTGTTTGCTATGCAGCGGGTATAAAATCATGCCAATTTCCCTCTGTGTTTGCTGATGAAGGGCAATTAGCTCTCTGGGAGGGTTGATTCTCCCAGTTCTGACAAATACGTGTGCCCTGCACTTGCTCGCAGTATTTGTTGCCTCAGTAGCAAATATTGTAGGCTGGATCTGCAGAAGTTTAGTTGGCACGTTCACTCTTTGAACAATAAAGGTATATTATTATAAAAGGAAACATTTGCTTTTTAAGCATATGCAGCAACTGGGACTTATTGTATGCGACATTTGTTTTTTTTCTTAAAACCTTTGGTTGGAATTTTACCAGGGAAGGATCCAGATTCTTCCTGTCTTTAACTAAGTTTAGCATCTGTTTTTCCTTAGTTATAGCCAGGGCATACAACAGTATGCCATGGTAGAAATACACTACAAATAACCCGTTTGTTTCCCTTTTGAGTAAGTCTTGGTTTTAATCATAGCAGGGCACATCATCTGGGCACAGATGCAAATCTGGGTACCTTTCTAAGCAAATCCTTGGGTAGCTGGGTTGAGATGGTATTTTCTATGTGAAGATAACATATCTAAAACACTGGGTTCTGAGAATCTGTTGCTTCTTGGATTGTTTTGAGGTGTTTGTTTTCAATGCCTGTTGGAAAGAAGTGGTTGTGATATTTGGAATTGCATCCGCTTTGTAATCTTTGTTCCTTCTGTAGATTAATGGTTGAAATATTTGTCCTGAAAGTGGATTGAAGATGCATGTTCTGTTCCTTCTTCTGGTAGAAGAAACTAACCCACATCCTCCCCTTTCTGAGAGAGGAACAGAATCGTTTAGGCTGTTGGTAGGTAAGGGTGATGCTCTTGTTGAAGCTGCGTGACCTCAGCGTGTGTCTATGTGTATATAGCACCACTTTGCTTGGCTGCTACGGAAATAAAAAAAAAAAAAAAAAATTCAGAGAATGTGAGATGCTATGAGTATCTCTGCATAAGTTCAGAAATGGAATTCTGCAAACACGTATCTGAAATATTTTTACAGAAATATTTATGTAGTTTATAGCTAGACTGTGTCATTATGAACTCCTGTTGCCAAAATACTTGAAAAGGAAGGAGTTGCATTACTTTCCTGTACTAGAATATATGTAAGCTGTGAATGATAGTGTGCATCTATGGCCACTTCTTTAGTGTGTGTGTGTTGTTTTTTTCTTTTTCTTCTCCCTTTCTCCAGTATGTCTTGAGTAATGTAATTGAAAGAGAAGGACGGACTGATTTCAACCTTTCAAAATAGCTGTTACATGCAAACGGAGGGGATAAAAAGATATAGAAAAGCTGGCTGCTCTTTAACAGATGTTCATGTTTTCAAAGGTTCTTAGTTCCTTTTTGACTCAGTCATCTATGTTGTTTATATAAAATTACTTTTAAACCAGTCTTGCTGAAGAATTTGTTTTTTAATTTGCAGTATATCATTATTAGCTATGATGAAAAAAAAGATTGTTATATATATATAAAAGATAGGAAAGGAGACAGATTTAAGAAAAAAAGAGAAGGGAACTAACACCTTGGTCACAGGCATTTTTTTATAGAGGATATGTAAATTGCAGTATTGCAAAGTGAACTAAATGGAACACCTGGGTGTCCTTCCTTTCATTCTTCAGTGCTCGGTTCTTTTTCAGTTCTCATTTTAGAGATGTTAGTCGTGATCCTGCTTCCATCTCCTAGTAGCTTCTCCAAGGTTGGACAAAGCTATTTATGAAAAGACAAATTGGTTAATATCTCACTACATCTTATTCTGCTTTTCAAATTTCTGGATACTGCAGGCTGGGCAGCAGCTGCTGATGGAAACACAGACACAAGTAGAAGGCCAGTGAGAGGTGGTGGGCACACTGAGAATCTGTCTGCTCTTTGGGATAAATGGGAAGAATATAAAAAATGTAAAAGAAAAGCTGGCATATTTCCTCTTTTGTTATTACTGGTAATATACAATAATTTTGATTGGCTATGGGGTAGTACACAGTCTGACACTGAAGATCCTCAAAGCTGCAGTCCAAAAAGAGGAGACAGTGCTTGTAGTGATTGCCATCTCACTTTTGTCCTTCTGATGCTGGAATACTTTGAAGTTTCCGGAATAGTTTGTTTAGCTCTTCAGCAGTTACAGAAAATTCATCAGGCTGCTCGGCAGTATTGGGTGCAGTCCGTGTAGCATTACATGGTCCTGCTGTGCTTTTTGTTCATCTTCCCTGTGCCGCATTTTGGCCTTAGCGTATTCCTGAGCCTGTGTTTAGGGAAGAGTTCCCAGAGGACGCTCTTGCCCTCTTCTCACAGATCTGTATTCACAGACTGTTCAGTTGGCTGTAATGGGAAATTTACTCTATTCTGACCTTCCTTTGTAGAATAATGTCAAGTTTCTTCATTTGTGCCCTAGTCTACCTTCCTTGTATGATAATCACCTGAGAAAGAAAACCTTATTGCAGCATTAAAGACCAACTTGTCTTGGTCATCTTGCATATTGCTCCCAGAGGCGCTCTGGTGATCAGGCTGTTCTCAAACTCAAAGGCTGTAAGGAATTTAAGTGCTGCCTTAGTTCAGTATCTGGAAAATACAGTGATGCCAACTGAGTCCTAATTAAACAAACTGAAACAGTATTTTCGTAATATCGTGATTTGGAACATTCAAATTCTTGTGATAGTTTAAAAAATAGAGGAAGGAAACAACCTCTCTCATCCATCTCCTCTTTTCCCGGGTTCTTGCACTTAGCACTATGACTTAACTGCAAGAATCCTGCCTAGTGGAGAGCAATACGGAAGCCTGAGTTAGGTGCCTTTTAAGTGACAAATGGGAAGCTTACACATAGAAAAATTGAGGTTAGCACTTCCATTCTGTGACAACAAGGAGCCTCTTTATAGCTAGGTAATAGGAAATCACTGAGGGCATTGCTTTATTTTATATTCATTTGGTCTGCAAGGAGATGCATCCATCTAGAATGCTTTCATGGCTCTGAAGGTAAGTGTCTTTAGCATATTCCTTAAGAGTCTGGGTATCTAGAGTGATGAGTGAAATACAGCCAAATTCACGTTTTTCCTGTAGTGTGGAACAAGTAAACCACAACTCTGAATTATTCTGGGGTAAAAGGGAAACATTCTTACTCCTCAGAATGAAATTAAAGAATTGACGATAAATGTAGTGTTAGGGTCAATACAAATTAATTTTGCCAGACATTTGTAATAAGTAAAGATGAAATCTAAAGTGGGAAACTTGAAAACAAATCCAGACTATACATCTGCATATGCATTGGTTTATGCCTTGGTTTCCACAAAAAAAAATTACTTGTATGTGTGGACTGGATGACAGCTGTAATCGCAGCTTTCCCCGGATCCTGCTTAAATGCAGCCAAAAAGCCCAACTTTGACAGAACAGCAAGTTACAGGGGTGTCTGTATCTCACTGAGCTTTATTCTAGGTCTAACTCTATTAAAATCTATATGGCCGTTGGTAGTTGTCCTGTGCAAGTAAGGATATCTGAAGCTTGCACGAATCTCTGTTTATCTTTTATAATCTTCTATAGATGGAAAAGGTCAGTTTAGCTTTCCTGAAGATAGTGGTTTATGTAAGGAATTAAACACAGTTATAACTGAAAATAATCTGATTAAATTAGGAAAAAAGGATCTGGTCTGAAATAAAAAGCATGCAGTCATTTTCAGGAAGTCTTCCCCATCACAGCCTTCAAAGCATTGTAATAAGAACTTAATTTCTTGAGACTTCAAAAGCAGATTGAAACATGTGCTGAAAAGGCGCTATCATTTATTGGGTAGAATTTCTATAATTCTCTGATTTTTGGGCAAGTAGATAAGCAACCACAGAAATGTTAAGAAATCCATTTAAACCCATTTGCCCTTTTCAAAATATTCTTGAAGGCCTCCTATAAAGCACTGTGTTAATAATTAAGGTAGCCGAGAGTTCTTAAAATAGTTCCACTCGTGACCTGTGACCAGCTGCAATCACAACCTGCGCATTTAACAACCAGCGAGGTAGCTCCGTGCCGGCGGTTTCCTTCAGGTGGGAAGGTCACATTTCAGAAACAGAAGGGCTGTAACATTGAAGCTCTTTGGCTTTGAGTTACCCGAGTTGCTCTTTCCCCCTAAAATTAATGCACGCAACATATTGCAATGTTTCATGATATGTGTAAGGTTCTCAAAATATATTTATTCACTTCGGTACTTCAATAAATTCAAGCTCTCATTCTAAAAAATAATTCAATATTAGATTCACAGCTGTTTTTTCATCTTGTACTTAGTTGGCTTTCTACAATGCAGCTGCTTTTTAATGTCTGTTAGTCTTTGCAGGCCTTCAGGTAAAACATTACTGCCTTTTTCCACTTAATTTGCCATTACAGTTTGCATAGATGGGAAAATTAATGAAGTCCGTGTAGATATACTGTGCTCATCAGAAAATATTTTTAGATCCTGTCAATAAGCATGAACACGGTTTTGATTTTGGGTTTTTTTCTTGCCGTGTTCGCTGTGGAAGCAGCGAGGACGTGTCCCCTCTGCGCCCCTGCCCCGGTCTCGGATTCGGATTCCCTGCTCAAGCTTCCTCCGGGATATGATGGTGCAGAAATGACTTTTAAAAGGTTGCGATCTTCTCAGTGTTTAGATCAAGGAAAAGGAAGATTCTCGACTTTTAGAACCAAAAGGAAATAACTGGGAGGAAAACCTCCTCCAAAGAGATGACTGCCGTTGTGGCTTGGGGAGAGACTAGAATTGAGGTGAAATTGTAGCCAAAATGCATCAAGGAGTAAACGTGAGGAAACGGATCTGCAGCTGGATCCTCCGGTCACGTAAATGATGGATTCATCAGAGGTTACCGGCCGTAAAACAGAAAATGGGAAATACAATCTGGGAAATAAGCCCCAAGCGGGTTCCGTGGTGGTGATGGCGGGCTGTTTGAGAGGTGTTTGGAGCTGGAGAGGGGTGGGTTGTCACCCCTGGACCCCAAGGGGGTAAGGAGGCCGTGCAGCTGCCCCTTGTTGTGAGGGGGAGCCACGTTGGCGCCAGGCCGGGAGGGGACGGTGAGGGCCGACGGCAGCCGCTGGCGCCGGCCTGGCGCAGCGGGGCAGCTCCTGAGGGAGCCGCTGGCGCTGCCTCCCTCCTGCCCTGGCGCGGAGTGTCCGCGCTCACCGCAGCTCGTACCCGCGCACGGAACGCGCCGCCATCTCGCGCCGCCATCTCGCGCCGCCCGCTCCGCCATCTCGCGCCGCCATCTCGCGCCGCGGTGGCGGCCGCTCTCCGCCTTGAAGCTGGGTTTGTACATCTCGCCATTACATTCCCAACAGAAAAGCTAGCTCTATTTTTCCGGCATTGCTTTAAGTATTATTTCAGGGAACGCTTTTCAGTCAAAAATGTACAGCTTGCAACATGCTGCATAATAGATTTTAAAAGAAATCTTAAAGATCGCTGCAAAATCCTTTGTAAAAACCAAAAGTCTCCCAAAGCAAAATCGGTATGTTCTTTTTTCCAGCCCCCCAGAAGTTTCCTTAACAATTGTTGTTATGATTTTTAATATGCCTGTTAGTGTGCTCTCGGATGCCCTGCTCCCTGTGGGATAGGGGGACCCCTGTCCCAGTCCGTCTGGTGTAGCGGCATTAGGATTTTCCTTTAATATTTGATGGATGCTTGAGACAGGTTTAAATTCAATAATGTCTTTTTAATATACTGCGCACATTAAAAATGTACGTCAGAGGTCTGAATGCTGGCAAGAAAATGTTGGCCGAGGGTGGCACTTTGGTCACCGTTCTGGATCCGCGTGCGCGTCCGCGCTCGCTGCTGGCAGCTCCCGTTGAGGAGGGAGACGCTGGTCGCTGTCCCCCTCCGATTTTCGGAGAACTGTATGTTGTCCGGACACAGCAGGGCACTCTCATCACCGCAGCTAGTGCTGTACCTCGGCTGTGAATAAACTGGCTTCACCTCCTTTCGCTATTGATCCATCACCTTTCATGCAAGCACTAGATTCATCCTTAAAAAATAATTAGCTTCAGTATCTTGGCAAAATTCCAAGTAGGCAATTACCTTCTGCCTACTTAAAAATACCCCCTGTAGTTACAATTGGATAAGTTATAGTGACAGACAACTGTGTGTTTTGTGATGTGTTTTCTGTGTGGCTTTTTATCAGTGTGAAGGCTGCTGTAATGCTGCAAATATCTTGCACGGAAAGAACCTGCTGACCAGGGTGGCTTATTAGCATGACAAAGGAAGTGTCTACTGAAAACATTTCCTCACTGTTTTGAAGACAAAAGAACAAAGGTTTAGATCTTCACTGTACGTTTCAAAACCCCAAATTTATTTTGAAGGCAATATCTATAATGTGCCTTTAGGAATATGTATGTTTATAAGTAATGAAAGATAAAACTAAACCTAGCTTGCATTGCGGAACTTAATATTCGTCATTGATCCAGGACTGAAATTTCGTAATAGCTGAGAAGAGCATAGGAAAGATGCTGATTCTGTTTGACTGTAGCACTTAGGACATTTGACACTGAACGATTTGAGAAGTACTACTTAATTGAAGAAAGA
>WBNA01000154.1:710064-738471 GCA_013398345.1 Nothocercus nigrocapillus | reverse complement strand
TTTAAGTATCTACTGATATTTGTTAAATATCTACTCTCTCGTTCTAAATATCTACTATGTCTACAAGAGTTGATGATTCATGCAGGATTTTGTTGTTTTTAAGCCTTGTGTTCTCCAGTGTTCTGAATGGTAGAGATCCTTACTCATTTTTGTGTCTTTTGTATAGGCAATGATAATCTAGGGACAGAACAAATAGACCATATGGGAAAGGTCAGATTTTACTTCCCCAGTTGTAAAGGAACAAGGTTTTCCTCTCACCCATGAAGTTCTTATTCAAAGTTTGAACATGCATCTTAGCACGAGTTACACTTTTATGAGGATATGTTTGATTATGTATGTTGGCAGTTGATAAATATGACTCAAAGATCTTGCACAGACTGAGTTGACAAATTTCACATTTTACGAAAACTGGGAGGCCATAAGATGGCCTTAAAAAATCTTAGCAATTCTGTGTACAACCTAAAGTAGCAACATTAAGTACATATCAAAGATGTGCAAACTGTAAGCTTTTGTTGTTAGTTTAACCGTCCGAGCCTTGCGGCTCCTCACACTTCACTTGCATGTCACAGAATTACTGAATTTTAAGTAACTGAATTAAGCCAAAATGCCCCATAGGAAATACATAAATAATGCTAATTCAGATAGGAAAATAAGAGTGTCTGAGAGCCAAGAAGGCCTTCTTAGCTGTTTTGTGCGTTCAGAAGGAAAATAGGATTTTATTACACGATAGCTCTAGTTATTCTCTTAGAGTCTATCTTCTGGAGAGACAGTGGCCTGGCTGGAGGCAAAGTGACTGCCTGAACCACAGCCCCCTCCCCAGCCAACTTTCCCTGTTTACTGCAGCCACTCCTCAGGTGGGACTTTGGGACAGTGACAGAATTGTCGCAGGCAGCTGCTACTGGGCAGAGACCCGTTAGAGGTCCATGAGAAATGGACCAACTAACACCAAAAACTGCTAGTTAATTCCCTGGGCAAAAATCAAGCCGTCTCATAAGTCATAGTGTGAATTATTGCTGTAAAATAAATGAAACTATGTGCAGATACTTTTGAAACACTGTGGAAACTCTTCTTGCAGATGCAAGAATGGTTGTGCAGGACAGTTAAGATAATTAGGATATGCTTTGTACATAGTTTAAGATAACTAGTAGCAATGAACCATTCATGTGCTGGAGGGCTCCTGTAGGACCATGGGTCAGGTGGATTATGAGAATTCAGCAAATCAGGAAGTCCGACCCAATCCAGCTGAAAATGCCATGGCAAGTACAGTTGTGGTGGTGGCGGCACTTGTCCTGCACTGGACACTACTTGTGGTGACTGTCCACTATCTCCATAAGGAGATTCAATAGCAGATTCAGTTTGCCATGTAAATCCTGAGCCCAAAATACATTTTTTTTTTTTTTTAAAACTGTCTGACCACGAGTGTCTGTGTAGCAAAAGAAGTGGGCTTTTATGGTAGTCATCAGCATTATTTCATCAGGAAATTATGGATGTCATCAATCTGCCTCCTTTTGGAAGTCCCTATAGATACTATGTAATTGCTAAAGTATATACATTTGTCAGCTGCATAGTACCGAGTCTATAGTAGGAGAGGTCTTATTCCATATTTTACATATTACAAGATAGTAATAGCAGAAATGCAGGAAGGGGCTGCCCTGTGTATTTTGTATGTTAAACATGAAGTGCTCGGCTGGGCTAAATGGCACAGCAGCGCGACATCGAGCCATTCAAACTGTCAGTTTTAAATAACTGGGAGTGAAAATCTCATGGGAGGGATAAATAGCCTAATGTGTCCTCCCATTCATTACCCACTTAAAATATTCACTTTTTCCCATTGTCGTAGGTCTGTATTACAGTAAGACTATGCCTTCCAGCCTGAAGCTGAAAGTTACATACAAAGCAGCAATATTTAATTTGTATGTACTGCCACTTAACCTAATTCATCATCAGCTTATTCTGATTTTATGCAATGTCTGCTCTGTTTATGTCAAACCATTTTGACCATTTTGGCCATTTTGCGTATGTTGTGCTTAGGTCAAACCATTTTGTTCTGCTGTTTGCACAATTCATTGCATCCTGGAGATCTGGTCCAGAGTGCAGGTATAGCTGCTGTAAGCTCAATAACAAGCAGTGGATCTTTGGGAAAGAACAATCTAGGGGTTTTCATAGTTTTGCCTAATTAGTACTCAAGACAGACAGCAGAAACCAACTCTTTGGGTGGACTTAAAGACCATTAAACTTCTTGATTTAGAAACATCTGAAATAAATATTTCCCATGGCAGCATTAAGAATAGATATTTGGGCTTTCTTTGTTTCTCTCATCTTTCACTCATGTCCATAACTAACTAGCCCTTCTTCTCCATGTCTGATAGAATAAAAGTAAACCTTAGTATCTTTCAGTTTGCTTGTATCAATATGATTGCACCTAGCTCTTTGAATTCATTTTTCTTGCCTTGAGGGCTTGCACTTACTGGTTGATAAGAGCAATGAAGTTACTACTGCTGCAAAACTAGACAAAGAGAAAAATACGAAGTCAAAAACAAGCAAACAAACTAGTCTTCACTGACAGCAAATGGAGTAAGTTTTATTCTTTACGTTGGAGTTTTTTAAACTAGGCATAAAGGTATAATGTTAACAAAGTTGTGTAAGTGGCTTTGAGAAAAGCATTTACGGACCTTTCTCTTGAGGCCTTTACTGAAGCTGCAGTAATTGTAAGCAGTGGAATTAATGCAGAAGAGATCTGTGGCTGTGGTTGTGGGTAGAACTTGGTGTGGATAGGCATCTGGATGCTATGAACAAGTTAGAAGGAAGACAGCACGCCTAACACTTGTGCTATGAGGGGGGAAAAAATCCCATTCACATTAGTGGGTTTATCTGCGTGGACTTTATTTTCTTACGGTCATAAACCATGCCTAGCTCCAGCTACTGCAAGGATTCAGGCTACTGCAGAGCACCCGGCGAACACTGGAAGAAACTTGTCTACATGTTCATTAGCGCATCGTCTCGAACTGCGCTACCGACTGAGAGTCAGTCAGTGCATTTGGTGAGGACAGCTGCATCCACCAACCCACCGTGACAAATATCCTCGCACAAAGAATGGAGCCGCTGATCTAGCGTGTGCTTCAGTCTGCTCACCGGTTGGGGCCTAGAGGTGTTGGGAGACCCCTCACAGTGAAGGCGAGTAGCTTTTGCAGTTTACTGTGAGACTTTAAAGCTCAAGCCGTGACAAAAAATATCAAGCTGTTGAGTGTGTGACTTGGTATTTCAGAACTACAGAATATTGAATTTTAATATTATCTCCTACAGATTAGTTAGGCCAAAGATAAGTGAGATTGATCAGATCTTGCATGTCACTTCTTTCTTTTATTTGCTTTTGCATTCTTCTGTTCTCTTTTTCCTTCTTCATTGGCTAGGGGCTTCATGAGCTCCACCACAAGGCTAGCTAATAGGCCTCACTCTAGCAGGTGGGCTAAGGTGTTTCTCCTGTTTATGGACTTGTTATCCATCCTCAGGCTTCAAGAAAAGATCTTAAGGGTGCAGTTAGGCAAGCAGGAAGGTGAAATTGGGGGTCAGGGTATAGGGTGTGAGGGAAGCAGAGGTTGATGATGTCCTTTTGTTCAGCGATTCTCTTCCACATTAAAAGCCCTTCTCCCTTATTGTAAAGGGGAGGGAGAGCTACATATGATTTTAGTCTGTTTCCATCATGCAGCTGATCATGGTCTATTTTCTGGTAGATATAATGAATAACGTGAATGCAACTTGTAAAGACTGTGACATCTTTTAAAGTATAAATAGCTTCCTATCACTGAAGTTCTTGAATTTTCAAACCAATGCTCTTACTAATGGCAAATAAAAGTCAAGATTCATTTACAAGGCAATTTTTTTTGTTTTGTCTTTTTCTTCTCTTAAATTCCTGCCTTCCTCCTTTCTTTAAGAAAGGTTTAAAATAGAGGGAATTGGTGAGAGTTAAGCTTTTCTGTCTCTTTGAGCAGCCTAAACCCACAAACATTTTTTTGAACTCCACATTGATATATGCATAAAGAAATTGCTAATGATTGTTCTGGTTCACTGACATAAAATATGGCAGTGTTGTTTATGCTTTTCCTTATGCTAAGCTTTCTATGCCCAAAATCTCTCTCTCTCTCTCTCTCTCTTCATAATTATGTATGTGTGTATGTATATATATTTTTCCCCCTCCTTGTCAATACAGTGCCTGTGAAAATTGGACAGTGTTCTGTAATTGGCATTTGTGGGTGCTATTTCAATGCCAATTTCTGTTGAAATCTGTAAAATCTGGTAATGAAAATACATGCATCAGGAGAAGAGCAAAAAAGCAGGAGCAAATACTCCAAAATACGTTGCGCATCCTCTCCTTCTGTTCTTAAATATAGCAGCTAGATGACTTAGAACAATCAATTTCACTAATAATACCTCCAGTTGCATGCAACACTAGTGCATGTTTAAGAACGATTGGTCCAGTTCCAAAATGAGGACTGCTTCCTGCAAGTGGCCATAAATGTGTGAGCTTATTCCTGTGTGCATTTGTAGGTCTAGTAAGATATCAGTTATAGTTTCCAGCTCATGCAATTTTGCATGTCCGATGCTACTTAAAAACAACAACATGCATGTGTAATGTGCTTGATATAAATAGTTAAAGTTGATCCAGAAGTGTAAGATCAGCAGGAGTCTTTCCTCAAAGCCTGAATCCTCAAAGCAAAAATCTTAGGAGCACATGATTTTTTCTGTTCAGTGAGGATGCTTTGGGTACTAAAGCCATTACCCGAAAAGGCATTTTAAGACTTGAGTTGTTAGCCCCTCAGGTTCTGGAAATATGTGGGGCTGTTCAGTTGAAAATTACATACGGTTCTTTTAAAATAAGTAACAGAATCTTAAAACTGCCCGCTACAGATTGGCTGCGTACAGACATTTGCATCAGTTTTTGGCTGGAATAGAGGCCAGGCTAGTTCCTCGTGTGAGCGTGTGCTTAGTAGGAAGCCTTGTTCCAAAGTGAGCCCCAGTTAGAACAATTAGGCAAATCAACAAAAATTACCACCTTCCTGGCAAATATCTATTTGGCATTGAGGAAAAAGTGAAGTGCTCCTTTTGAAAAGCTCTCTGCAGTTCTAGAGGAGAGGCATCACATTTAGATAAGTATGTATAGAACGTGGAGGGAGAAAAAAGAGCTCCAGTTTGTTTCCTTTTTAATTAAAAAGGATTTTTCTTAATTGATTGAAAGCCTTTTGTGTAAGGCTAACATAACTTAAAATTGACGAATGGATTTATTTCTGCCTTTGTTCTCCTAAATTAATATCTTGCAATGGTTATGGGACTCTAAATTCCACTTGTGAATTTACAATTACCTATGCAAATATATTGTGTTAGAGTGCAGATAAAATACATAATCTGATATGTTACTAACCATTTTCGTAATGAAGCTATGACATTTCATTCTTGTTTTATAGAACATAAACCTGTATGGATTTTGTCTATTGACATATTATTCAATATGCTCTCAGTATATGTTGCGTATAAATAAAATTGTGAGCAAAAACATTATGAGAAGTGGCATTCATAAAGTCATAGTAAAAACAGCAATTGTAACCTACTATAAGATCTATAGTCTAAAATCTCTATAAGAATGCTAATATTCTATCCACAGATACAAATGCACACTAATTCTTATGTTTTTTTTTTTCTTCCATTCCAGTCCCACTTAATCATTTTTATGCACTTGTCTCAGATCATAAATTCTTTTCAAGTGTTGATATCTTGCTTGGCTCTGCATTTTCTCATCTTTCCTGTTCGTGTTGCTGGGGGTGTATTTAGAGTTTAGAGTTTCGGCCTTAAGTTATCTCTGTTCTACGGCTTTCTTCACTTCTGGTATCCTGCTTGTAGCCCTCTTGCTTTGAAGACATCGTGTGGGGCATTTAGGATGCGAGGATTGCGGTGTCACCCTGGATTCCCTATGTAATTTTCCCTTCGTCAATTCCAAAACCTGGTAAGTAGCTGCTTCTCTCACTTGGGTAACCCCCCAGCATGGCATGTTGAACCTGGACTTTAAGAGAATTTGTGCCCAGATTGTCCCTATCAAACTACATCTGCTGACAATGAATGCAGCTTATTGAGTGGTCTCAGGTCTCACTAATCATCACTGTGCAGGGGAAAATGTCAAGCTGGCTATCGTTTACCTATAGGCTCGGTTTCCTCCCCTCCACTTCTCTTTATAGTGCCTGTTAATGCTTTAATGCCATATTAATTACTTTATCCTGCTTCTTGGTGAGGCTAATGAGCCCAGGTGGAGTGGTATGTCACGCTTTCTGGATGTCTTCTAGAATATATGTTAACATGCGCACCTTAGCACTCCACTGGTGCCACCACTTTGGCCTGAACGTATTCCGAGGATATCTCGAGGCCTGGGATGCCCGCAGGAGCGGCGCTTCCTCATGCCCCCACGGGGAACAAGTCGATCCCCTGCTCCCCCTCTACCTACCCCAGCTCGGCTGCCGTCTTGCTAGTCCTTGGTATCGAGGTAGGGAACAGAAATCACTACTGAATCTTGGAAATGTCTATGAAGAAGGTGCTGTTACCCCCCTGTGAGCTACCTTTGGTCAGGTTCTGACTCCCTCGTGCTTGAGTTTTTTTTGTCGCTACTATGTGACTACTTATCTGATAGTTGGCACTGTTTGAATGTTGATGAATTGTAAATAAAATACATTGGTCTCCTTGTGTTTGAAGTGCAACTAATCAGTGTATTGCTGAGTGCAAGCATACTCTGATTTCTAAGCTTGTTAAATCATTTTCTGATGCAGAATTTATTGCAACTATTTAAAAAAAAAAAGTGTGACCTTTCTCACTGTAACACTAAAATATCTCATTTCTCTTCCAGTTATTTACTTTATAATGAAGTCTAAACGGAGTATTAGTGATCGCCTGTACAGGCAGATACTCTGGCTCGTGTTCATTCAGATTCGAGCTGCAGCCTTATAAATAAGGAATGAGGCTTAGAAGTCTCTGGGGAGATTTCTGCAGGAATATACAATATGGTTTAACCTATCAGACCATTGGATAACACTGCTGTTCCACACTGATAAAGGCAACCGAGTTAGGTGGAAGAATGAAATTTCACTCTTAAGTACGCTGGTTTTACTGCAAGACCTCCAGCTACTTAAAATGTTGCCTGTGCCTTGGCTGTGAGGGGGCTGTGGAGCCTTGCACGGTGCTGCGCGCACCTCTGCGCCGCGCCGATAGTGCCCCTGCATTTACTTTAGTGCTTGCACTGCAGCACACAGAAGCACGCACAGTGAGATTTTTTGCTCTGATGTGTTGCATGCTACATTATAGCTTATCCTTATGGAATCAAATGGCTCGCGTCTCTGCTGAAAGGAGTGAAATTTGTGTGGATTCCTGCAGGCGAAGTGCCCAAAAGCAGCAGGGTGAGAGGGGGCGCCTGCCCTCGAGGTCCACGGGTGCCGGCGCCTCTTCCAGACGTGGTCGAGCATCTAGATAAACCTGCATCTAGATAAACCTGGAGGAGCTCTTGGGAACTTGAGTTCAGCCTTGAAAGCAGCTTTGGAAGCTGTTGGCTCTGTTGAAGAATTGCAGACGGTTCTCATTAAGATCATGACTATTTTTTTTCAGCTCTATCAGTTTAATGAAAGGTATTAGCTTTTCCTATAACAATTGCCTATTTATTTATTTATTGGATCTCAGAAAAATGAGAAATAAGTGTCTGAGTATTTATGCAGCAGAATAAGTAATTGGCATCTAAAATAGGTGATTTTTATTTTGTTATTTTGCTATACTGCAATAGTACTTAGCTTTAAAAAACAGTTCAATAAATTTGCAAGCTACAGTGGATCTAGTCAGACTATTTCACTCTTCTGTAAAACAATTATTTTTTAATTGCTGCAGTGTGAAGCTTTGGGTCAGAAGATGAACATTTTTGTGCTTTGCCATGTTTTTAATTTTCTTTTGCCTTTAATGGGGGAATGACTTGGTGTCAGATTCTCTAAAGTTTTGTGACGATTGGTTTTGTTTCTATTCTGTGGTGCCAAATATTGGTTTTATTATTTGCAATTCATTTCTTCTGCCGAAATTATGTATCTCTTGCGAGTGTTTTGGAGAAACTGCAAATTTAATCATGGGCGCCTTATTTTGTTCTCCCATTTTTGCATGGGAAATTTGTTTTCTAGTCTATAAGAAAAACTAGTTAAAACAGAATTATTAGACTTCTAGAATTTGCTTGAACTTTATTATCATTGCTTATTTATTCTGCCTGTGACTTACATGATAAATTTTTTGGTAAGGTTGAGATTTTGTTTTGTTTTAATTCCCCATTTCTCGCGTTAAACACATGCTGCTTAGCTCATTTTCCAGGCTTGGGCCGTACGGTGAGCGACGGCGCCTTCCCAGCAAGCAGGACAGAAGCTCTTCCGTGTGAGGCTGATGCTGAGAGCCTGATGTGTCGCTGTGTTAATGCATCTTAGTATTAAAAATGCAATTACCCATGATTGTTTCACCGTGTTTATTTCTTAAGATGTCCTAAAATCTACTCTGAAAGTATGGAAAGATTAGCAGTCCTTTCTGGAGACTGACTAGACATCCACCTCCCTTAGTTTACTTTTTTTTTTTTTAAATAAGTTTATTCTCTATTGCTGTTGGGCCGGTCAGACCCAACATCTTGCAAGTGCCTCCAGGTTTTATTTTCACTTGTGTGAGTATCTGTGGTTGAATGTCTCATGCAATTACAGCAGGTGTGTTTGTTGAGTGAGGATTTGTAACGTGCTACAAACACCCACACCAAGATGCTCTTTCAGTACCCAGGTCATAAATATAAACTTTAATGACAATAATTAAGCTTCTAGGTGATGTGATATGGGTGATGTCCCATGTATGTCAGGTGCCCAGGTTACCTATGCAACCTGGCAATCTGTATTTTTAAGCAACTGTTTCAATATTTATTGTATGAATCTGCATTTTGCTGTGCTCAAGTTGGTGATAAGTTTTGGATTTTCACTTCTGTCACCTTCTCCCTTTCCACCCCCTGGAAAATACCTGAGCCTGGTTTTCTAATAACTGAAACAGTTGGCTTTGAAAAATTACCTTGAAATAGCTCCAGGAATGTTACTTGGCAGTCTTCAAGGCAGCTCCTGAAATGCTTAATGCTTTTGAAAGTCAAATTAAAGGTGTGTTTCATTTAAGTTGTATAGCTGGATAAGATTAAAGAAAGTGCCCTACTTGCACATACCAATCTATGTGAAATGGTTTTTTGATCGTCTTCATGCATTTCTAAAATACACCTCCGATTCCTTTTAAGGATCTCAGCTTATTCAGCTTTTACCATAATGGTTCATTAGCCTCCTAGGCTTTTTCTTTTTAAAAAGAGTTGCAGTCAATTTCCCATCTCTTCAGGTTTATATTAAATTGCTTCAATTTCCCAAATTTATTAAGGAGAGAGAGCAAACAGGAACCATGGGAAGAGGGGTCATTCAGTGTGGATACATCTCCTGCTTCTCTCACTATTGCATTTTTCTTTTTTGCCCCAGCTGCAATTCTGTTGAATTTAGCTTGTATTCTCGATTCTTAGGGAATGCTTTAAGTATATATTACTAATAGCACTTCTTGTAGGTGCAAATTTATTCTGAGATCAATGGGGCTTTATATGTGCATAGAGCAAGGAATGGACACAGGCCATCACCTCACTGGAACGTTTTATGGAGTGCAACTTAGATCTCTGAAAAGCCAGTGGTTATTCATTCATATACTTCAGCTGAATGCCTATAACTGAAATGAGGAATACACCCTGTGGAGCATTTGATGTTGCTGTCCACAGATGTCACTGTAGAGAAATGTGGTACAATTTATAAAGTCATTTTAAAGAGGCTCAGTGGTTTTTTTGGATGTGTTTTCGCTATTTATGTGTACAATTTTAGCGTTATGATATCAGTGTCTTGGAGCTTGGTTGTTTTGCTAAGCATTACGGAAAAATCTGTTTGTGGTACATGAGAAACACAGGCTGCTAGCTGACCAAAGGAAGAACAGCAAGATGATGTTTTTTCTTCAATTTTAATGAATTTTTCATTAACAGCAGGATAATGGATTCTTAAAAGAAAAAAAAACTATCTGCTTCTGCAGAATTACCCCTATGCAAATATAACATATATAAAAACAAGTAAACGTACGAGGATAAGACTGACCTCGTAATTAACCTCATTCATAAAATCTGATGCTAACTCTTGTCTGGAAAATTTTAATACCTTTTTACCATTATGCGCAAATGCAGTGTAAAGAAAAGCATTTTTTTTTTTTTTTTCCCCTCCCAACTATTATTTAATCTCTTTTAATCTGCTTTCCTGGTAAGTAATCTGTGGTGTAACGAGCAACTTTAGGTGATAGGATCTACCTCTAAGAGGTACTGATTGCAGGATCTGGGCTCTTAAATACATTTTTTGATATGAGAAATGAGTGAGACCAAATATTAGTTACATGATGATACCACCTAGGAAGCATAGAAGTGGTAAGTTGTTTTGAGGAGTTCTGATGTGTTTTGTGTACTTCACAGTCCACAACGCTTTCCTAACAAGCCCTCCCCTGGCAGCAGAGAACAAGGTCCCTGCAGCGCGTAACCTCGGGAAACGCTGGCTGCTGAGATCTGGATTAATTCTGTTCTTGTAGCCTCAGGGTTTGCTAGAAGGATGTTTTTGCTCTGCTGAAGGAGACCAGTTAGTGGATGGGAGCCTGTTGTATTTCATTGTTTCTGCCTCAACCTGGTGAAAAAATGAGTTCAATTTGTGGTTTTCTTGATGTTATTTTCTAAACATATTTGGTATGGTATATAAAAATATATGGTATATTTTTCTAAAACAGTTTGCCTTTCAACTACCTTAATCATCAGTGAGAAGTGTAGGAGTGCGAGAGTGCGACAGGTTCCATTCCATGTTGCAGTAATTTACAACTGTGAGACTTTTTTTTTTTTGGTCCCCTTACAATGTAAGAGTGAAGGTACCTCCCTCTCCAGCAGTATTGGTTTGTGGATGGTGGTAGCCATCGTTTGAAAAGTCAACAGTTTTCTTAGCGCACACCTTTGGTGTGGGCAAAAAGCTTGGGGTCTTCTAGAGGTGATCAGGGTCTTGTTCTCCTCTTCTCCATCTTTGTATGTTGTTAGAAAAGCATTGGTAAGGGGAAAGCTAACTGATGGGAAATGGATTTTTTTCCACTGCTGAGAATTTAATCTGTGTTTGTTGCTAATTCCTGTTCCTTTGAGAGATCAATTTTTAGAGCTGTGAATCATAAAGATGCAGAGGAATGATAGTGGTGCTAAGGGCAAATAAGAAACAAAAGGCTGCTGCTGTTGAGATGAAGTAATTTTATGGAATCTTTCTCTACAATAGAAAACAGATGCATGAGTAAAAAATGCTTTGTGTTAACAAAATATCTTTCTAGTCTGTCCGTATTAGTCATTTTTTCACAGGAAGCAACAACTAAATAGTTCGTAGTTACATAATTTTTAATCAACCTTTATGATAGCTTTACAGGATATTTACAGAGGAATATGTGAAGTATATAAAGTATTTCAGTTTCAAAACTTAAGTTTTCTGTTTAGGGAAAAAATACATTTTCTCTATGTCCATTCTCTTCCATTCTGTTGATTCTCTGAACCCATGGATAAAGACCATTAACAACTAAGAATGGGCCAAAAGTAGAAGAAAATGCCCGTATTTTTGGTTGCAGGGGGTAAAATATAGAAAGAATTAAAGTATTAGCAGTGACTTCTTCAAGATTCTCATGTTAATATTTGGGTTTGTAAAGCAGTAGGGCTTAAACGTTGAAGTTATAAACTGGTTCGGAAGTTGTATTTGACCTATTGAATACTAATCAAGGAAAAAGAGTGATTAGTGGATGCTGCATTGAGTTTCAGGGTACCTTAGTTACAGTCCACTCAGAAATATGAGTTTTGTTTTAAAATAGGAACTCTTGTTATGTGCTACGTTTTTGCATGTTTTTCTATATCACGTAATCATCACCTTGCTCTTAATCAGCACTGCTATTCCTAATTCTCTGAGGCAGGATGCTGTTCTGAGCAGCGTGGCATGAGCGCGCATTAAACGGGTTCTCTCTTGAAAAGTCTTTTGAGCAGCTGAGAAAATGAGATCCCGGAGGTGGCCGGGGTTGAGAGGCAGGAAGCGCGAGGGCGCTGAGCAATGAGAGCGGTGCCCGGCGCAACCTTGGCTAGCCTGAGAGCGAGGTTTTGTGTGTTTTGTGTTGGAGGCATTATGGCTGCAATTTGAAAGAGGTCAAAAAGTCAAATTTCCAATTTTTCAAATCTTCCTTCTGTATCCTAGGAGGCAGCATGGAGGAAGGGCCTGCTCTTTTGTATGCTTTCTTTTGCGAGTGTAACCGGCAAGAGATAGAAGTTGACAGCAGCTCTTGGTGCAGCAGTTTCACATCTCCGTAATGAATAGAAATGAAGCACTGGGTGAGGGACAGGCAAAAATAAAGGGTTTTGCTTGCTGCTTGTAGTCATAGTATAGACAGATGTGGAAAACTCTATTTTTTAGAGTAAGTTAATTCTGTAGCAAATGTCATGCTTTCCAGCTAGCTGATAAAAAAGGATATAGCAAATACAGCACTGAGTGCTGTAGTGAAAAATCCCACTGCATCTTTTGGGATGATGGAAGTTTGACAAGAAGTTGGGAGAAAATGCATTAGTATGCGAACAGTTGACATTTTTGTGCTACTTTTGAGAAATGCTCTCTGTGCTCAGGATTTTCATTATCTGCTATTATAAGAAGATGCTCTAGATTGGTGTTAATTTTTATCTCCTGAGTAAACTTTGATTTTTGTCCAACCATTCCATAATATTACACAAAGCTGGTGTTCCTCAGCGGGATGAGTTGGGGAGTGTGTCCATGTTCTGGCCAGAAATCAAGCTAATCTTACACAAGGAGTCTTCCAGCGGGAGTATTTCCGTGTGTCGGGTCAGTCTGACGCTTTGGAGCAGGTCCATCCGAGGCTGGGCCAGTGAGGTCACTGACAGTTCCCAACGCATTAGAACCCACTGGGAGCGCTGTGATCGTCTATTAGCTGCACCTCTGTTTCTCTGACACTTCTTTTGGGATTAGGATTTGAGAAATACCCAATTTGAGAGGAAAATGCGAGAGGAAATTTGAAATTTGAGAGAAGAATGAGGAGGTCTCGTTCTTGCTGACCTCACCATGTCTGACAAAGCAACTGTAACTAGGCTTCACGTGTAGGCAAGGTGAGCCATGGGCACCTAACCCACCTGAGCACGAGTCCTCAACATTTGTAGGAGGAACTTGAACAGAGACTGGGTGCTTTTGGACGGTCTGCGTGCTCATAGCAGTGGCCGCGTGGCAGCTTCTTGCCGTGTTGCACAGTCTTGGAGATGACACAAGGCAGCTGGAGGAGCCAGCAGCACGTGCCTGTGTCCGCTGCCCAGGCACCCGGAGTGCCGCTTAGACAAGGACCGGCAGCGTCGGCCTTGCTAGGAGGTGCCGTCGTGCCCGCCGTGGTTGCAAAAATAGGGGAGAGAATTTTTAGTCTTTACTTCTCTTTTCCTGCTGCTTTGTTTTGTGTAATTTGTATCCTGTCAGTTAAGGGGCTGCAAAGGAGAAATTTGCAAGGCAATAAAGCGTCAGGTTTTATTTTAGTTTCACAAAGTGAATTCTTGAAAGGACTTATTTGCATAATGCATTTTTGGTTGTTTTAAGATAAAAACACAATTAAACAGGAAATATAATTATCCTAGAAAAATAGAGCAAGAGGCTTTTGAGTTGGTAGCAGAGCTATTTGCAGGAAGTCTGTTGTGAGATACATCATCAAAATTACTTGTGCTTATGAGAGTTAAATAACTTTCTCATCTCAAAGATACATTTGCAATGTAAATTATAAGATATGTATGAACAGCAGCAAATCTAAACAAGGAGACCCAGTCTTTGCTTGTACTTGTGTTATTTCATGCAGGTATAAGAAGGTTAAGATTTTTTTTTTAATGTGCAAAAGGTGCTACAGGGATGTGAGGAATAAGTCTAGCAAAGCATGGAAATTTCATAAAATCCAGAAGAACAAATAATTGCCAGTTCTTCCCCGCTGATCTTTCCATAGCTGATCACTGTGGAAAATCGAGCCATAATTTTAAATAGGAAATGTTTCCTGATTATCTGGCACGGTTCAGTGCTGTAATTCAGTGTGGCTTGCAGTAACCCAGCCTTTAGTGTCCTGCTTCATGGGATGACCAGAGGTGAAACAAAATAATATGAATAAAATTAAAAAGCAGGAGTGAAGGCTTTGCCCTAGTTTTTAGGGGATAAAAGATTCCAAAGATTCCGTGATAGCACAGACCAAAATTAGCATTTAAACAAAGGAGCGATGCTGTCACTGTAGACTTCTGGATCTTGACAGCACTGTGACGAATAGATATCTGTAAATTGGAGAGTACGCCGGGAACCATTGAGTTCAAATTCATAAAATTATTCAGGCAATGGGGCTTAAATAGCTGGAACCTGATCTGAGCTGGAGCGAGCTCTCCCATCTTCCTGCAGCCGATTCCTTAGTCTGCTTTGGAAAAAGTTAAAGCTCCAGGAACCCGCAAAATAAGAAGACATTCTTATTATCCTGTCTCCTGGTTTTACACAAGTAATTTTGGAGGACTTTTTGTTTGTACTGTGCGGCCCAGTGCTACACTATGAGGAAGATTTTGATCTGCAGTGTTGTATTTCTATAATATGTCTAGTCCTGATTTTTCATTATTTAGTAGATTTTTGCATTCTAACCTGGATGGGAAATGCCAGCTGTTTTAACATGGAAAAACTAAAACATCTATGAAGATACAGGTAAAGCAAGCTAATATTTTAGCTTGGTATTGTCGTCTTTTATGCTGTTTATGTGTTTCTACATAATACTGTTGGTACTCAGATGTATTTCTGGGCTGTGTACATTTTTATATATGCATATCGATGCTTCTCTGTGTCGACTAGAGAAGACCGACTGGAAAAGGGAACAGACTTTCTGCAGCGATTCCTAACAAGTGCTACATATGGCCAATAACACAGCGTTCCTTTGGGTCTGCCGATTGTTTCTTGCTTAGGAAGGTTTCCACTATTTTCTTCTTCAGCAGCAGTGTAGTAAAATTCTGTCCAGTTTTTAGTATCTTGTATATCATATGTATACGATATGTCATATACAGAAACCTGATTGCAAGTTGAGAGGTAAACAAAGCAGAGGAGGATTTTGCCAAGTATCCTGGCCCATTTGCAAAAGCTGCGCTTAGGAGCCCTACTTTGAAAGTGCTTTTTGGCCAAGCGAGGAAAGAATCCACCGTTCTGCTCTCACGTGGCATAAAATCACTTATCTGGGCAGGACAGGACGGCAGAATTGCTGTTTTGGTTCCTTCAGAGTGAAGTAGCACACCGAGAAGATTGGGCGGTTAGTCACATTGAAACCACTTGAGCAGCTCTGACTAAGTTATGTTAATGCAGCTTTGAAGATGTCTCAGGTCTGGGTACCTGTCTGGAAGTCTTCCACATTCTCATCATATAAATAAATATGACAGAAAGGGAAAACACAGAAAAAATTAGTAATAATAATAATAAAAAAAAACACTGTAGGCAACCTTCAGTTTTGGGAGCAGGAGCCTCCTGCCTGTTTGCGTAAGGCAGAGGAGCACTGCATGCACCGGGGATGGCTGCAGGTATCCGAAACTTCCTCTATGTCATTTGTTTAAACAAGTCTGAATAAAAACTGACCGTGAACTTGTCACTTCTTTATTCCCTTTCAAACCTGTTTTTTCATCCATTCCTTATTTTTAAAAGGTACATTCAGCAATCAGACCAGGTCTGACTTTCTGTATCACTCCAGCCATAAGACCCTTCTAAATTAATTCTTCTTTGAACTAGATAATGGATATTTTAGCAAATCTCTTAGTCATTTCCAAATCATCCTCCTAACTTACATGAGTTAAGGTGAATAAAGCAGCTGGATGAGACACAGGGTTCAATCTTCTTTTCTGAAGCCCCAAAGAACTTGTATGTCCAAAGAATTGTCTGATGTTTTTTATCAGGGCGCTTAGCTTGTGTAAGGGAGATCCAGGTTTTAACCGAAAGCCTGTGTCATTATTTCATTTAGATTTTTTGGGGTGAGATCAATTGTTGGCTGTTACCCCTTTCAATAAAAGGGAGGGCTTGCGACGATCCCCATGAATATTTCCATATTTGATTCTCACAGTTTCACAGTTTGTTGCTCATGAAGTTGCAGAAAATTGTATTTTGCAATCTATGAGATAATCAGAGTGTTTAGTGGGTTTTAATTCCCCCCCCCAGTAATAATACTTTGTATTTTGGAAGAGAGTGAGGAAGAGATGATGTAATAAGAACAATCAAATTCTTACTGGGAATGAATATGTGTCATAAGTAAAATTTCAATCTATGCTTTATGATACTACTGTAGGGATTTATTTACACCTTATAGATGTAAGATTTCAAGGTTTTGATTCCATTTATGATATTTTGGTAGATGGCACTGTATCTTTTTTTGAATCTGCTTTACCATTAGGAAAAAAAATCTCTTTTACCAATAGTTAGTGACACTGTCCCACTATTTAGGCCCAGATAACCTTTAGGCTGCTGTTCTAGTTAATGTTTAAAGACTATCTAAAGTTTAATATACAGATGATCTTATTTATGTTTTATCATGACTTTTTTGTACGCTTTATACTTGTTCATGCTTTTGCCTTTGAAAGCTGTAAACATTCAACTAAAGTTCATAATATCTTTGGTTAAGTTTTCTTTTTATTTGAATATTCAGTTGAAAAGATAGTGGATATTTCCATATTTTTACTGGGCATAGAATAAAACTATGTCACAGAGTATTTCTCACTTGATCTTATTTTACTCTTGCAATAATGAATTCATCATGTAGATCAGACAAGAATGTTATTTTGTCCTGCACAATCAATATTAATTTCAAAATGTTTTCTCTCCAGCAAGAGCAGAGAGATGAATTGCTCTATGGCTGCCTGTTTCTGAATGTTGTTATGTCTTTGTTAACGGTGTTTGAGGGAACTGAGGCTCTATCAAGAGCACCTGAGTTAGCTGTCTCTTCTTACTTGAAGTTATTTCCTTGAGATAAATGAGGTTTTGGAATAAATAAAACCTGGATCCATGTAGCATTTATAAGGATGGATATGCATAAAAAGTCATTTCAGAAATCATGCTGTCTCAAACTAATGAAGGAAAAATAACAGATTTTTTAGGTTGGTAGCATCAGTGCATTTGTCTTGGTGTAAATTTCTTAGGAATTCCTTTTATTAATAATGTTGATTAGTTTTGCATAGCAAGGCTTGTTTAATGAGTTTTTCGACATGAAAGTGTTGTTGGCAAATGGAAGCTCCTGAACTGCCATTTTTCCAAATGTTCTTAGTGTGATTTCAACACCATGAGGAATATCCAGATTAGTTTTCATCAGATGGATGAGATTACCTCACTCATCAGAAATATTTTCATAACATTTATATTTATTAGAGATTCTTTTTTCTTTTTTTTTTCTTTTTTCTTATTACTACTATTTGGGAGAGCTCAAGAAAAATGTTACGCATTTTTGAGGGGTTGCCACTGCCCTTGGAAAAACGCTCTATTTTTCTGTTCTCTAGCAATATTTACAGCGTAATGTCTTGGCATGCTCACTGTGGCACACTTGGATATCTTTGTACAGTTTGCCAAGCTGCACAGTTTTATGAAAATTGTAGTATCTGTAGGAATTCACTGTGCACAGTGTGTGTGTGTCAGGCCTTAAACCCTGCATTCATTACTGTGTATTGCAACTTGCAGCTCACTGGTTCTTATTGACTCTTCTGTATCTGCTTTTTCTCCCCTTGAGACGTGGGACTGATGACTCCTCCAGCCGGGCAGAATCGGTGCTTGCTGGGCCGGTGCTGTGTGTTGCACTGGTCGGGTTTGCATCCTGGCCAGCTTTCCATGCACGGTAAAGGCTCCAGATTGTTCGTGGAATGAGTTTCAGAGCAATGGGAAATAATAACAGGCAATATTAAAGGCAATGCCCAAGTCTGCAGAGGCAGAATTGAGACTGAATGAGGAGTAGCCATTACACTTGTTGAATTTTTGGTTTCGTGGTATGCATAGAGTGCTGGAATGTTGCTTTATTTTCCTGGCTCTTATGCTTGTCTTTTGCCGTAGAAATATATCAAGATTTTTAGGTCTAGTTTATCTTTGTTGAGGCCTTTCAAGTAGGAGTTCTTAAACTGTAGCTATGGAGACTGAGACTTTACAAGCAAGGTCATACTTCGCAACTATCATTCAGTAGCTGGTATGCCAGGCAAATAATAATAATGTGGCACTTGAATGCTGCTGTACTAATGGCATAAAGTAAGAAACTAAATAGTACTGGAAAGATAGGTTTTACAGGTTTACAAAAGAATAATATCTGAATTTGTAAGTAACTTAAATTGAAACAAATTGCCAAATTTTCTATTTTTTTAAGCATGATAGAGATTGTTTTGTGTGTGTGTGTACATATATATGTACACACACACATACACATATATACATAGGAATAAATATATAGGGAAATGAGAGCTATCGTTTCTTTGTAAGTTACTGTTAGTGTCCTAATAGTTTATATTACTGTACTGTCTGTAAGCTTTTTGTTATGTTCGCAGTCTATCCTATTTCCCTTAGTGCTTTGAGGATAGCATATTGTTATTCTTCCTTTAGATGGCATTTTTAAAATGTGGTTTCTGCAAGGGTATTTATTACACTGGTACCTCTGAATAGCCTGTGATCTCTAAATTTGGCAGAGAGCTTATTTAAGTTGACTGAAGGAAATTTCATTACGTTAAATGTCTATTTGTGAGTGGCATCTCTGCATTTGGTGTAATCTGTCTTTTATCCGTATTGCTAAAACCATTTTAAGGCTCCTTTTTATTATGAGCTAGTGTCTGCAAAAGCTAATTGCAAAATGTGAAAAAAATACATGTAATGATTAATATTTTTGACTATTTATGATTTAAACTGTGAAAAGGAAAGGGAAGCCATGTATGTTGTATTAAAATAAGAGAAAGTTTCATAATAACTCAGTAGTGTTAATTTTAGTGTTTTTTAGTTGTTTGTTTGAAATTCATTGGTGTTACTTATTTAGTGCTAATAATACTTAGTAAAATTAGTTTGACAATATTATCAGACTTCATATGTTCATATGTAATGTCTGGAAAGCCCTAAACAGCCCTACCACCTCTTGAACACCAAGGACCTCTCCCTCGCCTAGGACTCGACAAGTCCTAAGTGCATTTGTTGTGGAAAGCGAATATCCTCATTCATTCCTCTCCTTCCAACTCATTGTCCTGCACCCTCCCTATCTCCTATAGGATTTTTTTCTTTTCCAAAGATACCTACTGAAACATCCAGAACAGAATTTGTAATGGAAATGTTTGGGGAGTTCTGTGGTGCGTTTCTAAACATGTCATAAAAGCCATAGAGGTTGGATATTGAATTTTCACTTTGGGTTTTGTTAGTGCGGGCTTTGTTTAAGGGGAGTCCTTGGCTACAATATAGGACATTGATGGTTAAGTAGTGATCAAAGAATTTTAATGATAAATTGTGAATTAAACAATGAAAAAGAGAATTCTGAGCTTCTGATTACCAACTGGAAATAATAATGAGAAATCTTGCAGTGAAGTTCCATCCATAATTTATCTCTTTGTCAGCAATGCACATGAATTTGTTGCCTTGGTTTTGCAGATAAGTTGCTTGTCTTGCTAAATAACTTGCTTTCATGCAGAAACTCACGTCTATTTTTTGCTAAGTAAGTCTCTCTGCAGTCATTAAAAATACTCAGAAAGATTAAAATGAAATGTTTGCTAATAAAACATTAGATGGGTAACGTATAAATAGATTTTTTTTGATGACAGAAAAGTGCTAATGTACTTGAAAAGATTTATTTAAAAATTCTAGTATATATAAATTAACCTATTTTCATTTAAAATTATTTTTAATGATGAATAAGAAAGTCATCTTTGATGAATCATATGCACCTAGTTTCGCACTGGAATTCCAGTCCTTGTTCCATTAAACTGTCCTTCCTTTCTTACGTTCTTAGTGGTCCTTCTTGGGAGACGTTGGTTAGGTCTTTCTAAAAATGTTTGATATGTTCAGTTGTTTAAAAAAAAATAAATAAAAAATAAATTATCATTAAAGAAACATCTTCCTTATCAGTAATTTGGACCTTATGAGTATGGGAAATGCATCCAAAAAAAGTTATTTGATACCAGTTGTAATGCAGCCTAACATTAAATAATTCCCCTTGTAATTCAAGTCTTTTCTTTATTTCCTTGTGACATATTGATTTGAAGGTCCGTATTTGTTTTTAGCTACTGTTAGGCATTTTCTCAATAGAATTTGAGCAAAACACAGAGTTGCAGGCAACTTCTTGAGTTCAAAAAGCACTGTAACATATAAAAACCTTTTAAAAAGTACAAATATGAATCATTCTGTATTCTCTTTTGAAGCTTGTCAAAGCATCCTCCATGAACAAACTTTGAGTCTGGTATTTGTCTAAAGGCGTCATAAAATTCACAGCTCTCAAACAGTAATTCCAGAAGTTCTGAGTCTGCCAATCTCTGAATAACTTTGATGTTAAGAAGGATGTAATTCATTTTGGCAACTCACAAAGTGATAATACATTAAAAAGGCAAGCAGAAATGACTGTATAAAAATAAATTTTGATTTCTTCCATCACATGAGGAGAATGTTTTCTTCGATAGCGTTTTAAAAAAAAAAAAAAAAAAAAAAAAAGGAGAAAAGGAGAAAAAGCGAAAGTTCCTGCAAGTAGGGGGGAAAAAAAATTAGAGAATATTTGTGCTACTGGTCTTTCAATTTGCATAAGGTCCTGGCAATCAGTATGTATTGGAAAAAAATAGGTTTTATTTTATTGAAAAGTCTTTTATAAAGTTGAAAAACAGCTGCTATTTCACTTTTCTAGAATGCTCATTTTTCAGTCATTTGCTTAGCAAAACAATTTATTAAGCAATGAAGGATAACCAACCATAAAGTCTAATTTGCCTTTTTTAATTGAGTTGTTAATTAGTACCCCTCCACAGTTGGTAACTCCTAACTTGTATTTGTTTACTTCTGTATCCAAGGCACTTTAAGGAACCTAATCTATCTTAGTTATTCTAAAAAGACACTTCCATGAATCAAATCTATAGGTGATTATGTTCTAACTGTGCTGGGGCTTCTGTGGGTGCATATTAATTATGGCAGTGGTTAATGATCAGGTAAGAAATATGTGGATGCTTGCAAGGATTGCTTAACAGAAGCAGAATAAACATCCTGAAATTCTACACCCTACCATCTCACTGAGGGTAGAAACGTAAGGTCACACTATCCTACAGGAGCTTTGGCAAGGGCTTTCTTTGACATTTTTGATGTATGACCACTGCTGAGATCTTGTTATCCATAATAATAAATATCTGCACATCTCCTTCATCCAGCTGCAGGCAGATACTACTCACAACCTGATTCTGCACAAAATGTTGCTACTAAGAATTCAAGCTCCGAGCTCTCAATTCCTGCCGCCAGGAACCTGACAGAGGTAAATGCCCATGTTATTGGATCATGCTGCTTGGTGGAATGGAAATGCCAAAGCAAGGGTTAGACATGCCTGAGTTGCCTTTAAAATGTCATGTGCAGGCTGGACTTGATTGTAGTATCCCCCTTGATTTCCAGGGTGCAGGACTAAGCCCTGAAATGGAGCTTATCATTAGGAAACAAATTTGAACTTGGGCTTTAGCATCTTTATCTTGTATTTCTTTACTCAGCATGGTCTTTTTGTCCTTTCGGTCTTACCTTACTTATCAGTCACCCAGAGGAATGGCTGGTATAGCAGAAGATGGATGATGATGCTATGCTAATTTAGTTATTTAAAACTGTACATAAAACTGTTAATTTAACCAAAAAAAAAAAAAAAAAAGTATTCAGCAGTGGTTTGCAGCATTTGGAATTTTCTGTATTAATTTTAATGCCTTTTGATCTGTTAATAAGAAGCTCATATTTAAACAAAACCAATAGGAACAAAGGCCACTTAAAATGATGCTGTGATCTGAACTAGTGTCCTTTAACCAGCTAGGCTTCTATAGCGGAGGGAAGTGTAATTGCATAGTGCTGGCCAAAGGGAAAATTTAGGTGAGGTGTTGATCCCTGCAGTTCTTCAGGGGAAAGAAGCAGGATATTAGAGCTGTTTGAGGGAGGCAGGATTTGATGCGCCTGAGCCTCTGAAGGATTTGGGACCTTTATCCAAACTTCTACGTAATCTAAGGCACAAGCTGATGACTGATTTACAGCATCAGGTTATAGTGCCGAAGGGTACGGCCGCCAAGTGGGAACTGATCAAGACCCGCGGTGAATCGTGAGAGACAACTTGATTTATAGCCCAGATCTCAACATTTTTAATTTGAAATTGTGCTGTCACTTGCATACCAGCCTTTTTCAAGGCTTTTGCATGAGCCTAGTGCCAGAGAGTAGAGTGTTTACCCTCACAGTTATATTGTAACTGTATGGTAGCTGTATGTATATTGTATGTACGTACCTCAGGAGGGATTTTTTTTCTCACAAAAACACAAAGGTGCGTATGAGTGCAGAAGACACATGGACCCTCTGGAAATAGGCTGCCTTCGTGGAGCTCACCGCGGTAATGGTAATGACCACGTGGCAGCATAACTCGGTTTTAAAGCATTCAAGAAATAACCAGAACTCCCTTCGTGTTTCAGCAGCGATGGCTCCTCAGCGCTTGTATTTTTAGAATGTTAATATGGGGAAGGTTCAGGTTGAGGGAGTGGTGACTCATGTGTCTCAGTATTTTAAACCCTGGAAGCAAGTGAAAGAAAATGTTCAGAAATAAATTTGCTTTCTACTTTTTAATAAAAGTGGAAACCTAGATAGTGACATGCTCCCATTTGTAAGGTTCCAGTATTCTGGCAATACCCAGAAGGATGTAGCTGCTGTTGTAGTGGGTAATGACAGTATTAGCTGATTCCCAGAGATGCTTTGTTGTCAGGAGGCGGCCGTCCCGCTCTGTGAGCTTCGTCCCTGCGCTCTGGCGTGTCCTGGCTCTTGTCATTTCCTCCTGGAGCTTGGCTGTGCTGCAGCCACAGCTCCCTCCTGCCCTTCACCTGCCAGGGTTTTAAAAACTAATAATTCCTAAATTATACCTCTTTTTCTTTTCTTTTTTTTTTTTTCTTGATTAGGAATGCATGTGTGTGGTTTTGGAAATTTTCTCTCTTCGAGGGGACTGTTTGCAAGTGAAAGATGCATCAGGGTGGCTGGGCTAGTTCTCGTGTTTCTGGGGGAAGAGCTTCTTGCCCAAAGCCATTTCACGTGCTCCTGTTGAATTTGTGCATCATGGGATTGGGAATGTGAAATTTATGCTTCCAGCAAGGTCTCAGTTAAACATGGTTTGAGACAATAATATTTTGAAAATCCTTAAAGTCAAGATTTTTGAGTGTGCCGAGGCCTGTGCGTATAGGGAGCAGGAGACAGGTCGCTGCCAGCTAGGGGAGAGCCCAGCGGGAGAGCAGCTTCTCACCTGGCCCTGCTTTTGCTATTTCTATCCAACACGATGCCTGCCAGAGGGCACCTCAACAGCTTCATCAGCCCAGCAGGAGTTGAGGTGGAAGAAGAATGCAATTCCGAGCTGGGGAAGGCGGGCGACGTGTCGGCCTATTCCCGTAGTCACCCTTTGTGCTTCTTGTTATGCTGCAGTCCACAGTGACCATTTGGTTTTATGGAATGATTTGAGGTAAGTGTCATAACTTCATACGATCCTTCAGGTTCGTAAAAGTTTACCTTATCTTATGCCTTAGGTGGTTTTATTGGTAGGAACCTTGCATGCACTTGGTGTCCTGGAGGCCGTCAGGATGCTGGAGCTCTCTATTAAGTTTTAGAGCAAATAGATGTCACAGAAGCTGCGAGGAGGTTTCTGTAGTATTCAGGATCCTGTGTGATATAATCCTGCTATGAAAAGTGATTTATAAATGCAACATATGCATAAAACACATTTCTTTAACCAGGAAGAAAGTATTCACAATATGCCCGCAATGTAAATCAAATCTTCTAATTTTTTTTTTAGGGATTTTTGGTTGTTACTGTTTTTTTTGCTTTTATGAAGAATTTATTGGGGATTTTTTTTTTTTCTACATATAAGTTTAATGAAGGCTTCTTGTTAGCTCTTGCACCTGTTGTGAATGTAGAGGTATACTATATAGATACCCGCAAGAACCTTTTAATAGGAAATAACCCAGTAAGACTATTAAAAGCATAATGAAAACCTCATTCAGTTTCCTGTCAGTTTGCAGAGCCGTAAGTGGTTTCTAATTTGCACAAGATTGGAATAGCATTGAAGAATTACAGTAACTAAGTGAAACATTCATTGGTTTTGCAATTTTCTGATAGCATCCCTTGTAATTTCTTGTAATGCATTTGTAGCTAAGTACAATGACAAATGTCAAGGCTCATTGTGCTACTTTAGGCACATCAGCACTGGGCTGGGAGGTGTAATGTCAACTTTTTATCTCGGGAAGCGCTAGTGCAACTGCTGCGTGTTTTCCCCTTGCTAGTTAAGTTAGAGAATAATGCTTTTTAGTTGGGGAAGGAGTGGAGAGAATGGTTGCTTTCCAGATACTATTTTTACTACTTTCAATTTTCCTTTTATCATGTAGAAATACCAACAATAAAAAGTAGACCTGAGAGGCATACTGCATTTCAGTTTGATATTAGTAAATGAATTATGGGTATGCATTAGGTATTTCCCAAGACAAACTACAGAGGCATAGCACTTATTAGTTAAAGCAAAAATATTTATGCTTTTAAGTTGGCATGGTGTACTCTGCTTGTCTTACGTGACTGAACAGTCAGGTGCAAGGGTAAGGGTAATGAGATAATACTGGTCTCCATTTGACAAAAAGGCAAATGGGAAATTCAGCAGAAGTATGAACCAAATACAGCTTAGGAAATGCTTGAAAAACAAACTGCATTTTATGTATCTAACATAAGTAAAATCAACTATTGCTGTTGATTTATGTTGCTCACCTGCAGCATGCTTCGGTTAATGTTCTGGTAACTTTAACATGATGGTGAGCAAAGGTTTAGGAGCATGGGCTGAAACTGGTTTTGCTCTGCTCTTGCAGATGTGTTGCTTGGATGGAAGCAACTATATTAATGTAGTAGTAGAGAAGTAACACAATCCTTTTATGGGAATCTGCATTATCTTTATGGGTCTAAGAGAAACCTTAATGGACCGAATGCCTAGCAGGGCTGCTCTGGCTTGGTTAGGTAGCAGTACTCTGAAAGCAGGTGCTGAGAAAGAGAGCCCTTCTGTCTGCCCTGCTTTTCTCCTACTTTTAATATGTCGCATCAGGAGCCCTAGTGAGAGTGTACTTACTGTGGGATTTGTTCTGCTCATTTGAGTCATCTCCTAGATTATTCCAGGCCTATGTGGATATTCCTGGGCTTAGATTTGTAAGTAATAAGACTGGCCGGGTTAATTTTGAATTTATTAGACAGTTGAGCCTCGTATGACATAGCTGATGTCGTAGCATGGTTCATTGTATTGTGTTCTTGGTCCATATGTGATGCGCGTGCTGTGAGAAAGCAGTTTGAGGGGCTCACTAGAGGAGGGAGCAGCATTGCCACGTCCTTAGCTCAGGCCTGCCTGCTAAACATAACAGCAAATGCTGTTACATATACAGATACAGCCTTTGTTACAGTTAGAGAAACGTGACCTGGCAAAAAAGAAAGGAATTCTTAAGTGACCTTTACAAAGATGTCAAATGTCACTTGGTGGCATCTGAACTGCTTGCAGAGAAAGTCTTGTCTCTTTAGTAATCCTCCTCCAAACTATCAAAAAAGGAGGAAAAAAAAATATCCCCTTCCAAGCCCATCCGATAAGCATTTATTTCTGATTTATACTCTGTGCAGATACTTTGACTTGAGAAGGTTTGCACAGTACTGTGGGATGGCACATCTTGGCAACGTTATATCAGTTCAAGTAGCTAAAGAGCATTCGTTTTAATTTTTTGGGGGATGAGAAGTTTTTTGGGTTTGTTCTCTTTTTGATTTACATTTCTGAGCTTTATCTCTATATTGTAAGAAATAGTACCAAATTTTTCTGATGCCTTCTAGGAAGGCTTTGCTTTAGGGTGAGCCCAATGTTCACTCTGAAAGTGTTTTATTTTTGTGTGAACAAGCTGCTTCTGTAACAAGGTCTGAACTTTTTCCATACAGGACAGAATGTAATATTTGAAGTAGACAGGTTGCATGTAATTGCCTGTGACTTAATATTCAGTCAAGTTCTCAGCTAATTAAAATGCTTTTAAAATTTGTAATACATTGTCCTCTGCATGCTGCAAATATATTATGCAAATTTTGTCTAAAAGATTAAGATGCATCTGGATTCTTTAAACCTTTAAACATGTTGTAGCTTAAAAGGGTCAAATTTGGAAGTCATGTTTGCATTTTGGAAGGTGTATTTAACCATGTCATGGTTTAGAAAATGTTCATTCTAAGCACTGTTCTCCTCTTTTAACCTTTAAAGCACATTGGTATAGATCTCTGTCAGTCAGGGTTCATTTTGCGTAAGTGTAGCCCTTTTTAAAATACAAGGACAAAGGTATGTGTGTTTAGGTACTGGTTAGATGGATTTAAAAAAAAAATCTGTGGAAAATCAGATTGCAGAAAGGAAAACAAATTGAAACAAAGCTGTTGGTAATGTCATGGTCATAGAACTTACTAGCTGGTAAAATTATTAGCTGCTTCTGCTGGATTCTTGATGAAACTGCTCATTTTAACTGGGTTTGATGTCAGCAGGGCTGCATGTTATTGAGTGACACTTGCAAACTTGCAATTGGGGAGATTTTAAAGTAAAATATAAAGGAATTGCTAGTGCTTCATTTCAACTAAACTCAGTAATTTTAGGGGGTATAGTTTAATTAATGCGATGAGTATAAAACAGTAAGCCCAAAATATGAGGGGGGAAAAAAATGAGCCAAGTAGTTGCTGGACCTCAGCTTGTATTTCCGAGGAATAACTTGGTGTTGGCCACCCTGCTCTGTGCCCGGGGCCCTTTGCCCCTGAGATGTCACGAGCCCGTCGCCCTTGGTTACATCTGTTGGGTTCCTAGCAAGGGTGCTGCTTCAGTCCCTGATTTCTGTGGTCTGGACTGAGGTGATTTTTCAATTGCTGCTGGTCTGATTTGCAGTTGGATAAGCACAACGGTTGATTTAAGCACAAAGACCGCAAGGGCAGCAGGAAAGTCAGCAAGTGGTGCCGGGGCAAGGAGCAGGGGAGATGAAATAAGCAGGGAGAAGGTTGTTGATAGATGGTTCCCACCTCAGTCAAGCAGTAAAGTAGCTGTGCAAGTCGGGGGTCAGGAGATGCTGCGTGATGACAAAGTGTCTCCTTGGCCGCCGTTCTTGGGTCAAAACTGCTGTGTGCCTTGAAAAGCAGCAGCCCTTTGTTTACATAGCAGATGGAGTTCTTATTTATTAATGTAGAACCGTGTTATATCTAACCTTATGCCAAACAAGTGATCCAGAAATGAATGGCTTTTTATTTTTTAGTAGTGTTGCCCTGAGTTATACATTGCTTGGGACTCATTTTTCAATATATAAAAGAGGAAAGTGTGCATTACTGTAACCTGAAACCTTGATACATGTTCCTTGGTATCTTAGAGAGTATAAATGCTTCTTAGAATCCGGTGCAGTTTCAGAATTTGATGTGTAATCAGCTTTTTAAGTGTGTGTTTTTTTTTTTTTTTTTTTCTCTCCTCTCTCTCTTCGCTCTTAGTCAGTGATTCACGTGCCATGAATTTTTTTCATTAAGCCACTCCAAGGCTCACAAAGTAGAGAATAAAAAGGACCCCAGATATTTCTCCAGCATAATCAGCTCACTTCATGTTGGCTGCTGGCCATCATTTTACTGTGCAGATCATTTAGATGAACCACTGGATTTTTTTTTTTTTTATCATCTATTGTTTTAGGAAATGAATGAAACACAAATATTTAGTTGATGCATGGGGTTAGATTCATTACGCTGGCGCTCCTGTGGTCTCAAGTCTCATCATTTTGCCGTAAACTTGAGTGATGGTGCAGTAATGGGGAGCCTGCATGCGTTCAGCCTTTTCAACTAGTATCTCATGCATATAGCAAACTTTGCAAGTTTGCTGGTTCTGGACATGTCAGTGTGGCATAAAAGTTCCCCCACAGGGGTGGCTGCAGCCCCAGACCGAGGGGAGGGAGGCTGGGCAGCCCTCTGATTGCTGCTGTGAAATACCATGCGAAGCATTGGCAGTGCTAGCACAGCTGCTGAAGCCCCCAGGCATATTTGCAGC
>WBNA01000154.1:663891-697728 GCA_013398345.1 Nothocercus nigrocapillus | reverse complement strand
ATCCCAGAATCCCAGAATGGTTAAGGTTGGAAGGGACCTCTGGAGGTGAGATCGCCCACTGCTCAAGCAGGGTCACCTGCAGCACATTGCCCCGGGCTGTGTCCAGACGGTCCTGCTTGGACAAGGAAGGAGTCTCCGAAGCTCTCTCAGCATCTCTTCCAGTGCTCTGTCACCCTCACAGTCAGGAAAGAAGTTTTTGCTCCTGTTCAGATAGACCTTTCTGTGTTGCAGTTTGTGCCCATTGCCTCTTGTCTTCTTGTGGGCTAGCACAGTAGATTTTGGCCCCATTCCCTGATTCTATGATAGCAAACTAAACTTTGGGTAGCTTTTGCCGAAAAAGATGGCCCATAACATAGTTGCAAACCAGCATCATCCCATGCTCACATGCAAGGTAATAGTTGTTGCATGAGTCCATTTATGGCATATGACAGGATTTTCCTCTTTTAGTCATGCAATTTGTCTTTAGTGAATTTTTTTTTTTTAACAAGTTGAGTTATTTTCACCTGGCTCCAAATGTCTCATCTGAAATATGGCCTGTCACTCGGCATAAATGCAGGCCCTGCAGACCTAGAACATCTTGCTAGTTACATGGAAAGCATTAGGAGGGAGGAGAAATAAGTGAGTAGAGCAAATGCAGTTGTATTCAAAGCACATTGTTGGGGGCTGCAAATTAAAAACTGCAAGTGAGTGTAAAGCACTACTTGTCCGTAGAGTCATGATGCACATTTTTGTAGAGGGTTCAGTTTTCACAGAAGATGTTTTTTCACAAATGAATTTATCTTTTTTGGACTTCTGGGTCATCTTAAAAGCATGATAGACTGTGCTCATGCCTGCAATTTCCATCGTAGTTATATTTGAAATAACCATAATTTTCTGTACCCTCATTTTTCTTTATGAAAAGCTTCTGTAAAACCTTCACAATTAAAGAAAACCCTAACAAAAGCCATCAATGAGTTAAGCATTTTGTAAATCCTATTGCTTTATGAGCGGACAAGCGTGGCAGCAGGAGCAATGGGTTTGAACTGCACCTGTAAGATACAGCACGGTACAGATGGCCTAAGTATAGCTTTAAAACTGCTTCCCTTTTGTTTTTTAACCGTGGTTTAATTCTTGCACTACTCTGTTCCGTTTCCTTGCTGACTGTCTGCAGAGGAGATGCCCACACATGGTCTCCTCGTGCTTCAACCCGGCAGGGCTGTCCCAGCGGCTCCCACGGTGAGCGCAGCTGGCTCGGGCAGCGGTCGCCAGCTCCTCTTCCTTGCTCGCAGTAACAGTGGAGCTGCCTCCTGATGTTTTCTTTATCACTGTGCTCTTGGTGGCCCTCGGCACCGGTGCTCCCACCCTCTGCTGCAGCGCTGAACCAGCGTCGGCCCCTGGATGCGGTGGCCTGCAGTGTAAGGCCCTGTCGTGCCCGGGCGTTAATGGGACATGCACTTCCACAACCTCCTAAGTTTTCTTTAGCATTTATTCCTAAGCAACCCAGTCCTTGAACTATGTCTGCGTTAGTGTTGTGCATGTCTGGGCTTCTGGGGCCCGCGGGAGCCACAGCAGCACTCATGGGGTCTTGCAGAAATGATGGTTGTTGAGAAACTTTCACTTCTGTGTACAGGGAATATGGCTTTTCCTCATCGGGAGGTTGTTCCCTTGTTCACCAGAGGGAAAAAAAACAGGGATTATGAAATTATTTGTGTTAATACTTGAAACTGGTGAGCCAGGAAGCAGATTGCCCGAAACCTCAAACTATTGAGCCACAGGTGCATTAACTACCAGTGAGGAGGCCTGTGGGAGATATCCAGAGGAATTAAGGTTTAAGTGAAGCCTTCCGCCGATGCCTGGCATTGAGTATGGAAGCCCCAACTCACGTGCTCTACCTATGGTAGCCGCAACGAGCGGGGACGGCCCCTGGCTTTGCCGGCGGCCGCTGGTGGTAACTCTGCCTTTGGCTTCAGCTTGTAAGACTCCTCTATATATTTCTCTTGCCTGGAAGGGTCGCCTCATCTTCTGCTTTCAGTCACACTCTTTCCTAATGTTTTCTTTTTAATAGACAGTAGGATTTCCATTAAGTAAAGCATTTGGGCTCATTTGAGATACATTTTTACAAATATGCGTAGCTCTGATACTTGTTTTCAGTTTTGCAAAGAAAAAGTTATCATAACATTCTGTATATTGTTAAAACTGGTAGCAAATGTTAGACTTGTGCCCCCAAATATTTCTAATTAGTATTCTGAAGGTTGATGTAAGGCGGGGAAGCTCTGTCTGACAGGTTTAGGTTCTTTGCCTCGTGTTGCTTTTGCAAAAGTAGGCAATTAAAATATGTGTATGTAATCCAGTGCATTAGTGGAAAAACAGGACTTGCATATGGTGTTTTGTCATCTTTCTAGTTCTCCTACTTATCAACTGTCTTTGAAATTTTAATTTCAGGGTATCTCTACTTATGCTGGTCTGTGTGTGACATAAAGTACAGCCCGAATTAATACTGCCCCAGCATTGTGTCGTTGTGATGAGGAGATAATGCAAGCAACATTTCTAAATAATCTCAATTCTTCTGTCTGTTCTGGGCAGATATATTTAAACTCTCATTGGAAGAAGCGGGTTGTATTCCTCCTTGCTAAATGGTGTTTTTGCAGCATATTGCTTATGGCATTTAGTGCAGGCTGCTCGGTGGATCAATAAGCTAGAAATAAAAGCTGGAGCTGTGCACAGTATGTCCCGTTCATGGCAGCCCTTTATTGTGAATTGAATTTGGTTCCAGTGCACGATATAGCTATGCAATATAGAGCACAGTGGCCCCTTAAAAACGTGACTTCAGTGCTGCTTGATTAACTTTCTTGTAGTGAACAGTAGGTAATCCATAGGAACCAAGCAAAATTAAGAGCTGGTAGCTGTTTGGGGTAATTCTTTTGTATTGTCTTGCTTTAGGGAAAATATGTGAAGAAACAATTGCTAAGAAAGAGCATGCATTTAAAGCTTATTAAGCGAAGCTCTTCCAGGGTCTATATTTCTGTGTGCGTGTGTGCCCACACTTCCCGCTGTGCGTAGGATATGAAGCACTGACTTGTGTAATAGGTATAATTGAAGTTGAACAAAAATTTGCCACTGGAAAATGGAAGAATTCAGGCTGTTTGGAGTTTAATCATGACGGCTGTTCTGGCCCTGGCAGATCTCCAGTGACCTTGCACAGTGTGGTTCATCAGACAAGAAAAGTTTCAAGCTATTTTTGTTTCCCCTAGAAAATGTTTGAAACACCGCACGAGCATTAGATGAGGTAAAGGTAAGGTTGTTTTGCAATTTTGGTTGAAAGACACTATTGTGAAAATCTGTTTTCTCAGCAAAGGATGACAAGTTCAGACATTGATCCTTCAAAGACTGAATAACTTCCCCATGTGTTTGGTGTCACTGGTATTGTGCGTAGCTGGTGACAAAATGTAATGAAATGCATCTTTCAGCAGCTTTCTGGAGATTACCTGTTAAAAAGGGTAAATAAAAGCCCAAGCCTAAGGCTTCATATAACTATAAAATTACAATTTAGAAAGCCATGAAAATCAAGCGGTAACATTTAGTTCAGCTCCAAGGGCTGTGTTTTTTGTTTGTTTGTGGTGGTGGTTGTGGTTATTGTATTGGCGGGGGAAGCGTTTTTACTTGGTTTAGCAGTAAGTTCACAGAACGATGGCAGCTCCTTACGTACATCTTACGTGTAAAGATATGTTAGGTGAACGTCCTGGTGAGAGTACTTGCACAGTAGTAAAAGAAAGATATTCAAAATATGTCTTACTGCTTTTTGGCTTGGTAGGTGGGGTGGTTCCAATCCTCCTCGTCGCAGTACTTTGGGAGAGATTTGTGCTTCTCCTCAGTGCTTTCAGATTAAGCCCTCTGGGCTCTCTCCACCTGAACAGGAGGGAGCCCTTTCCAAGACCCAGCTCTGCTTGTCCCACTTTGGAGTACGTGTATTATAAAATACTTACAAAAGTTCAGCAAGGATGCCCAGATTTCGGAGTAAACTTCAGGCTTGTAGTTAAGATTAAAATACTTTAAGAGTAGCTTAAAGAAAATAAAATGTCATAAACCTCTCTGTTCTTGAAAATGAGTTCTCGTTTTAGTGCTCCCTAGCCTCGTATTCTGTATCCAAGTGTAGCTAGCATGAAAAATAATAGAAGGGGTTTTTGCATTTTGTCAGGAGTATTGTAAGAACTGCAAAATTCCTTTAACTCTGTCCTGTGTTCATGGTTGTGACAGCCCTGTGACCTGTTTGCACGCACACTGTTAAGATAGTTTCATAATACAGTGGAGAGAGATGAGCGGGAGGTTGTCAAAGTGTTTTCTTGTGCTATGAAATGTGTGACCTACTTGCTAGCACGTTGATTAACAAGGAACAAGTACAAAGCAATAGCCATTTAATGAAGGGGGTGCTTTAGTAGACAGGAATCATTTGCAAAAAGTAATATGACTACAAAATACAGCAATACGTTCCTCATATTGTGCCTTGTTTGGCATCCAGCTGGCCTATCAACGGTAGCCTATACTCTACAGCTGGTGCAATAAATACGTATAGATTAAGTCAGTCGGTTAGTTTGTTCCCAATTAAGTGCTAATTCTCCCAGTGGAGGATATTACCATGAGTCTGAGCTAAGTGCCTGCCTTGTAATGTCCCTTTATGGTCTTATTTGTGATTTTAAGCTGAGATGCTCTATCACATAGACCAGAACTTACCCTGTTTTTTTCTTCCACGTGTGACCAGCATCGTGCTCCTCATTGGTATGGAGAAGTTAGATACGGGATTTGGGGTTGCGGAAGAGGCTGTGGGAGGGGATAGGAACATTATCTAAAAATAACTAAGTTGGTTTTATAATGCATATGATTTTATACCACCTTTATGCGCTCAGGTGTACTTGTCACTATAGACTCTGCACACCCGATGAGATGCACACGGTAAGTGCAGCGCCAGTGGGAGAGGAGCCTTACACAGGCTGCCCGTTCCTCGTGCACATTAAAAGCGTAATGAACTTGTCTCCCGAGTGAGCCTTAACGGCATCTCAGGGCTTGCTTTTCTCAATAACTCACTAGACAGGCTGCTTGATCTTGTATTTTCCTTGCTCAATCTGTCCTCTTTTGCTTGGCTGTTCAAAGCAATTCAGAGCTGCTGCTAAGAAGTTGATATCCAATCCCATTACTGCTCCTTCCGCTCGCAGGCCCCAGTCTTTGCCCAGTCAGAGGCTGCTTAATTCCCTGACGCCTTCTCGTACATCTGGGTGTCAGGCTGATCGCAATTAGGCCACTTGATCTAATGGACTTGCTGTCTGCCCCTGTTAGTCTTTAAGGTGACCCTTGATTGAAGGAAACCTTTCGACAGAATTTGTTTTCTGAAGCCGCTCCAGAGATTCGCGGCAATTACCTTAGTTTCTGAACAGTTGGACTTCAAAACCTGGTTCTTCCAGGGCGCCTTGAATTACCCACGTGGATTTGTCACCGTGCTGTGGGAAATGCCCACTGTAGCGCATACATTGAATCACTCCGAGTTCAGCAGCAGCTTAGTTTCATATAAATACGTACAAATGCTGCCAGTTTCCCAGTATCAGTTCTGAACCCTGGCTTGGCATCCTGCAGCAGGGCTTGTGGTGCCGCTGCAAGGAAGAAATCCCTTCGTACAGCAGTTGCAAAAGCAACTCTTTGGTACTTACAGCACCAACGGTAATTAAAGTTTTGAATTTATATGATTTTACTGAACATTATTTGCGTTTAATGAGCTTTCTTAACCTCTGTCAGAAAAAGGAAATGTCAACAAAATATGTATTTTTTTTGCACGTGGAAAATGCAATATTGTTGGGAAAAAAAGTTTGGCACATGCATCAAGGGAAAGCCATGGCGTAGTCCTAGCACTGCAATTAAATAGCAATACATTATTGTGTGGTAAGTACTGAAAAATATGATCATAATGGGTCATACTGCAAGGTTTATTAGATAATTATAGCTGTACTGGTGGGCACAATTTCATGTGTCCTACAACCTTTTAATCCTCCCTGAACTTAAACAGATTTTATTTTTTTACTATTTTCATTACTAGTTTGCTCTGGTGGATTAACATTTCTGAAATGTACCGTGGCCAAGGAATTAAATGCATAGATTTTGCCTGCATTGAAATAACATCCTCATTTTGAGATCACTTACTACCTTTCAAATCCAAATCAATGCTTGCATATTGTTTACCTCTTACTTCCTAAAATTTTATCTTTTTGGCTTAGTTTTCATTGTTTAACCTTTCATTTTTGAAATAGTTGTGTTATTTCCAAAATCATAAACAATACAGTGGCATGGTTTTGTCTCTGGACTTTTTTTGATTATTTTTCACCTAACTTGTATTTCAGAAGATGTTGCATGTGTTTATAGTACACAGGAGCTGAAGCTACTCTAGACACTGGGTTTCATATGAAGGCTCAGGATCTTGTTCACTGTAAATGCATTTTCAATTGTTTTATTTGAAATTCACTGAATAAAGCAGTGAAAAATATTGGTTGAGTCTTCATTAATTAAAAATGCAACAGCTTCAGAATGCAAATTATGTGCAACATCTTAGATAGCATCCTCACTACCTGAGTATCACATTTTCAATAAGCAATTAGAAATTCATATTTTAATTAAAAATCTTAAATTGAATAAGTGGGGAGGGTTTGAATTTCAGATTCTTTTTTTTTTTTAAGTAGCAGCTTTGGCACTGATTGTAAACATATTGAAGTATTTATTTTATGGAACTGAGCTAAGTTCTTGCAGTGAATTCCTGCTTTATATTGAGCCCTTATAGGTAACCATGGCTCTGTGGATTTCTGATGTAAGGGAAGTGATTTGTTAGAAAGTCAATTATGCTGCTGTGGTTCTTATCATATCATACAAAGAGCAGGAGGTAATGATGAACTTTGTGTAAGGAATATAACGGTAATTATATGCCAGGGTACAAATTATGCGCCTTGCTGGTCTGTGCTTTGAACTACATTTCTTAGTAAGCAAAATATATTTTTACTAGCAGAATGGAAGAAGTACTGGTGGAGCCTCAGTAAGTTATCAACATCTTGGTTTTATTTATTTGAAATAGGATATTACTGTAATTTTTAGGCAAAACACAATACATTTGCTTGACAGAAGAAAAAGCTCAATATACTCATTTGTTTACTGAATATAGTAGTAACAGGTTAACCTCAGAACCAATAAAATTGCTGTAACTCAAAGCTTTACTCTATTTTATAATCTTCTGTAGAAAAGTGAACACCAAAAGGGTAAGAAGAAGAAAGCCATTGCCCTTAAAATGAAGTTTAAGTGAAAACCCAAGCGAATGTATAATAACTGGATTTATTTTCCGTGGTAGAAAAGTTGCTGTTTTTACGTGCTATTTCTCATACGCGAGCTAGTGCAGTGAATCATTCCCTGCTCACGTCCAGCTCCCTTTCCCATGCACGTATTGTTTGGAAATATGTCTAACCCCATTAACTGGAATTGGTAGTGGGCCCTCATCCATCTTCCAGTAACCTGCGTGTAGACAGAGCTTAGGCTGTGATAATAGGGCTTATAACCATGTCAAGTCAGATGGCTGTTTATATCTGACTAATGACTGGGGTGGGGATAGAAGTTGTATTTCTTTTTCGGAAGGAACCTGGGGTAAGATTAGAAATGTCCTTCACAGCGGCTGCTTTGTCCTTTAGCCACTCGCAGTCCCTCGCCAGCTCGCGTAATTAAGAGGGGACCATTAAACATGTTCTTATCCACGAGGCTAAAGGCAGCGAAACTGCCTGATAACAGAATCAATAGGAAGGGTCTCTCGGTGCTGCTTTGCAGCAAGGCTCCGGACGGGTTTAGACTTGGCTGAAGCTGAAATCCAGGGGCAGGATTTTATGTGAGGAGGGTCCGTGTGCGGCTGGGCTGCAGAGCCCAGGAAGGGTGCTCATGCAGCAGTTTCTGTAGGTGCTATGGGTGCTAGGAGCTGTAGAGCAGGCCGGGGGCTCGAGAGCAGTCTGTAGGCCAAGTAATTTTGGTGAAAAAGAAAAAAGAAACCCATTTTCTCATAATGATTTCCCAATCATTATGTTATTAGAATAGCATAGAGTTCAATCGGTTCCAGTAGTTCTGCAATACGTGAAGTGCCTGAGGCTGACTGGACCGCCAAGGGGCCCTGCAGAAGACAACAGGAGACAGAGCGTTTGCAGAGGTGCCCGGCAGGAGGACGGGAGGCGACGCTCAAGCGGCAGCAAGGGAAACACGGATTAGGAACGCGAGAAGACAGATTGCCATGGTGGCAATCCTGCACATTTCCTAGGGGACCGGCTTTCTCAGGCAGGTTGCAATTTCTACCTTTGGAGGCAGCTGAAACGCGTAGCGGGAGGGCTGGGAGCAGCCTTACCTCGTCTGGTGCAAGAGCAAGGCTAGATGACCTGCAGAAAATCCCCAGCCAAAATTATTCTGCAGTTTTCTTCATTAAAAAAAACACACACAGGTCTCTGCATTTACTTTGGAAGAGAGGTTTAGCTGTCAGGCCCATAATCAATACCTGCAAGTTTTAGCAAAGGCAATGTCAAGAAAATAGCTGTGTTGTAAGTATCGTGTGAGTCACTTTAAAAAGTTTTTGTCCTAGTTACTTCCTTCCACGCTCAATATAAAGCTCTGACTCTATTTCGCTGGCAACGGCATAATTCACTTTCAGTTTGCAATACGTTTTTAACGTTTGCACAAAATAAAACAAAAAAAAATTAGAGTCCATGAGGCAATTTGGATAAGTAAAATTAATAAGGTGAAGTTGGTGTTCATCAGCAGTATCTTCTTGAAAATGTAGGCCTGAAATGATTCATTTTGTAGGAGGCTTTCTCCAGGAAAGTCATGAAGAACAAATGTATTTGCTGTTTATCTTCTGGCCGAAAAAAAGGAATGTGGACAGCAGCTGCTCAAGCTTCCTCATATTATTCTAACTCCTCTCACCCATAGCAGAGAAGCAGTCTCTGGGGGGAAAAAAAAGTAATAATAATACTCAGCAAATGCTTGCCCATCTACTTACTATTTTCAGATTGTGAAAAAGATGCATTTGCAATGATAATTTCCATGGCGCAGATATTTATGCGGTGTCCTCAGTTATAGTTCATTCTACATCTCAAAAACTATTAAAGTGAAAAATCTTTCCAACGGATGACCAAAACATGAAGTGCTCCTATTTGGATTAGTTGGTCAAAGAGATGGAATTTATCTTGTTTCGCTGCAATTATCTATTAATCTGGAATTTGATGGCCAAAACAACTCTGAGTGCTTTTTTTTCTTTTATAGAGTCATTTTGAAGGGAAGCAGAAATAATGACTTGATCCTTGGGAATGATCTTACCTGCGGCGTTGGGCATGGTGTGCCAATGGCTCCCGAGTGCTCCCTTCTCTCCCCCTCTCCAATGCCCGTGTACCAACAGTAGTTCTGTTCCTGGTGATGGTTGTCACCTGCCGAGACTGTCCCAAACTCCCCGAGTTCCGAACGGAAAACATTTCCTCCTTTTGCTGTTTGCAACAAATGGGGCACTAACATGACGGCGTCATAAATAGTAGGGTACTTCCCTGAATTATATAATGAACGTGCAACAAAACTAGACTTGGTGAGACAAAGTGGGATTGAAACAGCTGCTTAAAGTGGAAATAGATGACCCGGGGAGTCACTGGGAAATAGCATGCGGGACTAGTAATGTCAACACTATTATTTTCACTTTTCTGACATGTCAGCGTGTTGTTTGCAGCATTTCTCAGAATAATAGAATTTATTCAAGCAATTTATCCTTAATGTGTGTAATATAAATAGTTTATGTTGTGCTTATATATCATATTAACAGTATTTGATTTGTGCTTTCCTTACAAATTGGAAGCATTGATTTTCTTTAGTTCAGATTTTGCATTTAGGCTGGTGCTTTCTGTGCCCGTTTTAGGTTCTGCACTTGGAAATAAGTCAATTTCCTGTAAAATTCTATTTTTTCATAGCTTGTCTCCTATTTGGAAGCAGTTAATATCTTTAAATTAACAAATTTAAATTAGTAAGCTTGCACCACAAAAGAAAAAGAAGGTTTTTTGTTTGTTTTTCCTTTCAAAATGTTTTTTGATGTCAAGCTAAATATTGTTGTTCTTTTTCTTTTCAGAAAAACTGTCTCCATATATATATATTTTTTAATGAGAAAAAAGGCAATTCCTGTTGGCTGAACAGAAACACTATTGCATTTTCTGCCTTTCCAGAATACAGACCTACTAAAATTGGATTTGAACTTAGTTAGCTCATTAGTTCTTCCTTTTTTTTTTCTTTTTTCTTTTTTTTCTCTTTTTTCTTTTTTCCTTGAGAATCTGTGGATCTGTCAATCACACCAAACATCTTGCTTATTTTATCTATATATATGTATATAAATATATGACTGACACGTATATATATTTTGATGTATCCTGGCAAATAATGCATTTGCTTAAAATAAGATTTTGTAGTTTTGTCCAAAACTTGCCTTTTTACCTGCAAAGATGTAAAGTGTGGGGTTTTTTTTTTTTTTTTGCTTAATTATATTAAAAATATCTGTCAAGAATTTTACATTCTTCATAAATGCATATGTGGAAGAGGGTCTCTGCTGTCCTGCATGCATTTGTCTCTTTGCTTTGACCAGATGAAGTTTGAACGGTGGAAGACTGTTTAGCAAAACTTTTTAGCTTTGTAATTACTTGCAGTATTTCCCAAAGTAAAATTTAGAAGCTGCTGATAGGTACTTGCAGAGATGCATGAATACATAGACAAGCATGATTTGCATCAAGTGGTTATCATGCCATTAATTCAAATTCATTGTTATATTACAAAGATTAAAGACATTTAGTTCAATATTTTACAAGAGCAATAAATCTGAGTTAGATCTACCATTTTAGTCACTCAGGATTAGACCTTTTGGTGAAGTGATCCATTAATGTGTTTTAAATCTATTGAATCATAGTAGAAAGGCACAATTTAAACTCAGAAGTCACCGAGTGAACTTTCCATTAAGTTGGGGAGACTGTGGTCACAGCTCATTTGATCTTTATGAACTAGAAAATGTGATGTAGACCACACTGGCATTCTATTAGAGGAAATCATGCATTTAACCATGTAGCAAAATACTGTAGCCAATTATACGAACATACACCTATTTTACCCATGGCCAATCTTCTGAGTAGAAAGTATGAACAACGCGCATACCATCTTGTTTTAAGGATTATTTACTTTTAAGTTAGAGATACAGGATAAATTTGAGAGAAAAAATAAATTACTCTTTGTATCAACGTTTTCTAATTGGAAAACAGCCTTGATCATAAGATGTGTGGAGAGTCTTCACTTGGCGTCAGCACTGACTGAGCGCAACCATGTTTTATTTAACAATATCTGTTCGTAAAGGAAGAAAAATCGGTCAGGTTCAAAATTAATATATTGAAATTCTTGTTCTTTTTCTCTCCTCATTAGAGGATATAAAATAGCTTCGGAATTACAGCTCAGATTTCTGCTACATTAGGATGTACATGAGGATTTCCAATAATTAATCATTTCACTTCAAAACATCTTTTCATAAAAAACTATCAGTAAGGTGGCCTGTTCACTGGAAGCATTAGCTATTTAAATTTCAGCCTCACAGTTTAATTGCCTGGCAATTTACTTGTTCAATGTTACTGTGCCTTTTAAATTCAATTGGTTTGTGTTTGGAGCCTTAAAAAAAAAAAAAAAAAAAAAAAGCTTTTAGCTTTTATCCATTTCTGTTGTACTAGAAGGTTTCTTTCTGTCAGGAAGTTAAAAACAGATTGAATGTTGATATAAAAGTTGAGTCTGGAAGTGCTGAACATCTAAAATATTGTAGGTATCATTGAGGGCAGCTGTGTTTATGGTTCCATTCCCTTACCTATGTTCTTATGCTACTACTTGGGCTCTGAGCAATTCGATTGCAGATTTGGGTGGGCATTTTTTGTTCATTTGTTTTCCCCCAGATCTCCTTGGCTTTCGTGGTAAAATGCTATTGGGAGGAAGGAACATCTTTACAATGTTAATTCATAATGACACAAACTCCTTTCACCAGTAGTTTTGACTGACTTCTTTGCCAGAAATGAATTATGAGCTGGGCTGTTACAACCTCTGTCGTTATGGGCTTACTGTGGATATTGGCATTGCAAAATTGGAATAGGCATATGAAGATGAATGTGTTGGATGCCGACATGTCCTTTCCTATACAAAACATTCAGCGAGTGTTGAGGCGATTTGTACAAGAGTTTTGCAGCAAACGCCAAAGCTAAGTCAAGGCAAATTAAACACCCCCATCTGGCTTGACTTTCCTGCAAATGGACACAGCTCTACATTCTAATATAGATTATTTTGTTTGTTATAGCTCTTCTTTAGAGGGCAGTTTTCCGAAACTCTGCTACATGATTCACTAGTGATTTCTTTTTCCCCAGAAAAAATTTTGCATCTTGAAAATTTTACCTGCGTGGTGAAAATGCTAGGTGGCCAGCATCATCTTCAAATGTGCTGTTAGCCTGGCAGGAACACACCTGATTTCACAGGCAGGAGAAGATATTTTTGAAAAGGATAAAGCTTTAGTATCTCATGTAACTGTATCTAAATTAGAGAGAATTGCAGGTTTAATCTTTCATCCAGGATAATTCTTTTTTTATAGAACTAAGAAAGAAACAACTTTAAATGCTGTTTCTGAGGGATTGGCCTCAAATTCAAATTATTTTAAATATGGCACAGTTTATGTTAGCGGAATTATTTTTTTTCAGAGAAGTAATAAAATAGGTATTAGTAAATATTTTACTGAAATACTGAAAACAAAATAAAATAAAACTTGTAGCCCAGCTCTCTAGTACAGTATGAAATCATTAAATTTTGGGAATAAAGTGCCATTATTAGACAAAGGAGCATTCCTTCCAGGACTGATTTGCATCTCTGCACAAGGGACTGGGACCGGGCCTGAAAATGGCAAGTGGATTCAGTAATAAATGAGTGAAACAACAAGTTGAAGTTGCATATGAAAGTCAGTAAGCGAAGAACTGTTTGCCAGAGGTCTGATGGGGTGATCCTGTGCGTACGTGCATTTATAGTCCTTTTTTTTCCCCGTCAGATTGGGCTATTTTTTTCTTGCCCTCTCATGAAGTTCTTTGTTTTATGCACTTCGTGCTTATGAGAAGAACAGTACTGGGAGCTGAGAGCATTTAGAGAAGGTAGCTTGTTCTGACTTTGCCCATTTTTGAAGCAAAGGTTTGAGCCAAGGGTTTTTGCTAATTCCAAGATCTCCACATTTTCGGTCATGTCTTTGGTTACTCCTGACAGCATGTGGTAGAAAGGTAACATGAATACATGAATATACCCATAAAATATCATGATGAAATATGATGAGGTCACACGCAAACCAGTAGTTTATTCCTTATTTTGTGAGTTTTTTGTTGTGAAACTTTATTTATAATATTCTGTTGAAGGAATTGGTACACTAATTCCAACTGGTGATCAAAATACTTGCCTTATTGTGTATGTGTTTGTGAGTGTGTATCTATATACGTAAATCTATATATTTTAATATACAGACTTAATATACAGACTTGTGTATTCCTTGGTACTAAGCACTATACAAGACGGCAGTGGTTACATTTTCATACTTTTTGGGAAGGCCATTTCATTTTGCCAACTAAAGGGTGAATTTCCATCATTGAGCCATGTATGAACTTGTGAGTGATGTCCAGCCAAAGAAAGGGTGGGTAAAAGTAGCAAGAATGAGGTTTCGGTAGCTTATCGCGGGATGCTCTATTCCTGATTTTTTTTCATGTTGTTGTTGCCATCTGAAAAAATATAGTATCTCATAGAAAAAGAATTATAGCTAGTTTTAATCCCATACTCCAAAATGTCAAGGTGAGGATTAGTCCAGCTAGGAGTTCCTCTCTCAAAATTTGCTCTAAATACTCTATATAAAAGTCTGCTGGGATTTCCACTTTTGTGCAGTGGATGATACGAAGTGAGGGTTTGATATAAATGGCGCCTACTGGGCACAATGATGGGTTAAAAACAAATCTTGTAATTAAGTGGCATTTGATGAAAGACACAGTATGTCGACTTTGTATCTTGCTCAGCTTTTACAGTTCAGCTTTAAAAGTTTATGAGGAAGCTCTCAACAGGACCAGCAACCTAGCAAAATATGAATTCATATCCCCTTCCTCTCGAGAGACCAGTGCTACAAATCTATTTTGATTACATTCGGGTTTCTTGCACAAGGGGAAAGGGGTCCAGGTTTTTGCACAATCTTGTCAGATGAGTACTTAACTAGGTGTCAAGGATTATAGATTTCAATCTAATCTCTGCCACGATTTCCCTCGTTTCCTCGGGCAGATCACTTGGCTACTGCAGCACACTTAGGCATCTGTCAAACAGGGATCAGAGAGGTACTTTGCCTCTGGCATCAGGGCAGGACTATCTTAAATTGTTTAATATTTGGTTGAGAAAGGGTCCCTGCTCTTTGTCATAGTATCTTGGTCTTGATAAAATCCAAACGCTAATAACCTCTGTGAAAATCACATGAGACCTACCACTAACAGTAAGAATTGCTAATAACACTAAGAATTGCAGGCACAGATGGTATAGAGTAAATGGCCAATTAATAAATATTGTTTGAGGATGGGAAAGAATAATGTAGGGAAGTGGCTTGTGGTAGGAAAAAAAGAGCAGTAAGCATTTAGAGCTATGCAGATATAAGAAAGTAGACAGCTGGTTTCTGTGAAATTGTACTTGCCAAGTTCTGGGTAATATTATTGACAAACTATTGGCAAAGTGGAAATCCTTTCTGCTGTCCTGTTGTAACCTGAAGGCCAGCGAGGGAAGGTTCTCCCTGTTCCGTGCTCGGTGGGTACTGAGTTTGGTGACTGACTTAGCAATGATGCGCTTTGCACTTTGTGGGTAACTTCAAAAGGAAATACCAGCATTTAGGAGCAGAAAAACTTGAAGAGTAAACAGAAATGCACTTTAGTATCCAAACTCTTTGCTTAATGTTGAAAAACGTTTAAGACACTGAGTATGCTGAGGGGTGTTTAGTTCGGGCCTGATCGATTGCCTATAGCTAAACTCAGTTTTCAGAGTAGGAAAATAGGTCCTAGTTGCAAAAAAGAAACTGTTGTCCTCCAAAATGGGTGGTGCTCCCCTCTGTGGAACACAGAGGTGGTGTGAAGTCCTAGCGGGAAGGTCATTTCAAGCTCTTATCCTGTCCCCAGGGAGGTTGGTTCATCTATGTATTTCTTATGATTATTTGGATCTTTTACTTAAGTATGTACAATTTTTTGAGCTTCGATATGTTTAACAAACATATCGAGAGCTTTGAATGCTCTTCCAGCTTCCATCATGGCCTATGAACATTGCTGTTCTCTAGCAATAAAATGGTAACAATTTTTGTACAAGCCAGATTGAGTAATGAGAATAATTTTCATTATGATTAGCAGTAAGTTTTAGTTATGTACAAAGCAACATTTGGGGGTTCCATTTATTAGTACTTAGCATAGATAAATGTTTGGGGGAGAGGTGCTAAAATTTTATTCATCAAGTGTAGCAAAATTTGGTCGTTCTTGTGAAGCAGTGAGTTGCATTCACGTAGAAGTGCTATTAATTAGGTATGGAAATAGTGTCTGGATTTTTGCATCTGTGAGCTGTAAAAACTTTTTGGACATTGTTTTATTCATCCTTAGTTTTGTAGGAAATGGTAGTGCTAAAGTTTACTACTAAATTAATCTTCGGTACAGTTGTTTAACTGATCTATGTATTCATTAAGAAAGAGTCCCTGCTGTTGCTGGCTCCAGCACAACTTAATGAATTATTATGTGAAATATGAATGTGGTAAATGATCCAACTTAGTGAAACAGGAGAACAGCTGTTACCTTCTTTTATGTTTGAAGTCACTGACTTTTCTCCTAACTTGTGTGTGTGCCATCCCCTCTTTCATTTTATGACAATGATTCCATAAATTCTGAACTGGGATTCATCTGTAAACCTTGACCCCTGTCTTGTCTTCCTGCTGTTTCTTCTTGTTCTTCTCCCTACTCGCTGTTCCATCATCTCATTTTATAGCCATTCATCATCACCTCTCCCTCTGCCAGCTTTACAAACCTTTACATTCTCATATCCTTTCTTTTTTTCCGGTTGATTTTTTCATCCATGCTGCTTTGCTAATACATTTGAGAAACAGTTACTCTGGCCAGCTTTTCTTACGATGTGGTTTTCTAGGACTGTATGACTGTGGCTTCTTAAATCAACAATAGGAAGGTCATTAGAAGTTTTTCCTAAGTATTTCCATTTACCTTTAAGCTCTGCTGCTGTTTCCCCTGATCAGTTACTGAACTAAATGATTTTTTTGCTTCTTTGCCTGATCTGTTATTTTTCTGTGCAGAAGAGACACTGGCAACTGTCTTTAAATAACACCGCAGGGAAGGGAGCCCTCGTAGTCCTGCGTCCATGCAGTAGCAGTGTCAATACCCTCAGGTCTTTCTCACAAATGTTTCTGCACCTCAAGCTGTGGTGTCCTCATATTGCATTTTTTTTATACCTACAGTGATTCTTCTTGAGATTTTTCTCTCCAAAACTCTGAACGAGTTGCTGACCATGGCTCTTGCTCATCTTGCTTTGAGCAGAGGGGTCAGGCCACCATCTCTGAAGGTCCTGTCCAACCTCAGCCATTCTCTTACTGCCATATTCAAGCAAGAGAAGCAGTAATGGGGAATAAAGAGGCAAGTATGGAAAACGTTGTGTGTTCAGAGAAAGCAGTATTGCACGGAGCTAAGTAGTATCATCTCACAAGGAATTTAGCTTACTTTCCTCATGGCAGAAGGTGCAGAAACCAATTGCAGTTGCTCACCAAAATACCCAGTGGGGTACATAGTACTTGCCTTTATTCTGCCAGACTGCAAGTGGCATTCTTCTGTTAGATATGTGGTACACAATTTGCAATGTGTTTTGGCAAGAGCTTGTAGAATAAATTAGATCAAAATGAAAGAATATTTTTGCAGTAGAGAACACAGATTATATTTTGGCCTAACTTGAATGTATATATGTATGTATGTATGAATGGGTTTATTACTTTGAAAGAAATTTTATGATTTCATAACTCAATAGCCAACGAGGTCTTACGGTTCTCATATTAGCTGCGATTACAGAGCCCTCTAAAAATATATTCCAATTGTCTATGATTTCAAAAGAGAAGATGCAGAAAATGTTAAGGTTTCCATATTAGAAGCAGATATTACCAGAAGACAAGTCTTTCATAAGCAGGTTATTTGTGAGATTATTGAGATGATCATGGTCATGGTGTGGGAAAAAAATTGAAAATAACAGAAATCTCTGATTCTTTCATTTGTAGAAACGTGATTTTTGAAGATCTTAGCACAGGGCATGTAATATGAGGAAGATCTTATTTGGGTTATTTGGTTTGTATTTGACAAAATGAATAGGTTTAAAATTAAGTGTTATCCAGCTGCACTGCTCCTCCTTGCAGCTGGCCGTGGGCTGATGCCTTAGTCCTCCTTGATGCCATGTGTGCAGGCACCTTGGCGTGCGGTGGAAATGAAAATTATGCACCTGCAAACTGGGCTGTGCACTACATTGCTGTGCCTGGATCGAAGAGCAGGTGGTTATTTTAAGGAGGAAATTAGAAAAGGACATGAAGGAAGGGGCTGTGTATTGGGATGATGGATAGTTTGGCAGCTGGGCTGGGAGCTGATGCCAGGCACGGTCTGCCCTCAGGTTTGGGACTCCTTTTGGTGAGTCGTGCACCCTTGCTGATCAGTGATCTAACGTGCAACGTTCTTTATCTGCCCTGCGCATGGGAAAGTAGACACGGGGAATCATGCAAATTGTAAGTTTTTACAATTCAGAAAATTTTAGCGGTGTGTTTGTCAAAGCTTGCTGGTAGGTCATGGAGTTCAGCACAATTCTAGACGTGCAAATTCCCCTGTCAGTTGGGGTTCATCTTAGGAGGCAATTTGAAGAGCAGGTCTATATGTTTTTCCACAATTAGAGCATCCACCGTACATGCAGCAGGGCTTTTCTCGCTAGCAGAGGTGGGGTGTAGCAATGCGTTTCCTGAGTTAGTTTACTTTCTGCAATATAAGTTTTTCCTGGAATATCTTCTGAGCAAAAAACTGTAGTTTTTCTGGTATGATGAATAGAAAATAGGCATAACTAGGAGGATTGTAGATTCCAGAGAAACTGAGCTGAGATTTCACCTCTAGGATTTCTTCTTATGTGCCACCCATACTGAAGAAATGATAGTTAAATCTCCTCCTCAAGTCAGATGTGAGTGCTAATTATAAGTCTAAGGAAACACACAATATTTTAGATTATTAATGTGATACCCTCTAAACTATCTTTAGTGGTAGCATGAAGTTGAATATCATAGATAATGCTTTATTATAATGTGACCCTAGGAGTGATATTGGAATGGATATGAATAAATGCATGGTTTATTTTTTCCCTTTTTAATAGTTCTTCACTGCTGTATATATTTACATAATTTGCTCTAAGAAGAGGTCAAGATTGGTGTTCCCTAAACTTTGCTTGACTTTTCCCTTTGGAAGGGAGGGAGCCCTTAGATTTTTCCTAGGTTTTATTTACAAGAGCAATGAGAGATAATTCAGTAAATTGGACCTAAGACACCAAGAGAAAAGTGTGGAAGAGAGGATGAGTTTAATGCAGTGTGAAAATAGCTCTTCACTTGATAAAGCCAATTCAGGTTCTTATTGAAGAACCTGAGTTTAAATGTTTTTAGGAATCTCAGCCAAAGTGCATAGACTGCTTAATGACGTAGGCCTTAATTTAGCATTTTTAGTTTGATCTGCATCGGGATTCATATTCATTATATGGTTGTTTATATCCAGGATTATCCCACTCTTCTTAGGCCATATTTAGGACTATTATTTAAAATGATTATTTTTAAAAGGAGATGTAACTGACCTAACAGAGCTTATGACTTCACAGGCCATTTAGTCTAGGTGCGTAAGCTAGAAAACATTGTTCAGTTGCTGAGTAAATGCATAAAGAGAATTTAACCATTAAAAACTTGATATGTAGCATTTTAACCTATAATATCTCTATACTATACTCTGAGATATCCACAGGTATTCACAAGTCTGGTCCTTAATATAGACAAAATCCACATGGCAAAAAGCAGGGGAATCCTGACTGGAGAATATTTGACCAGATAGGGTAATAATTTATTTTTTATATTTTAAGAAATGTAAAAGTAAAGAAAATTTGTCATATTCTACTGTTTTTAGTACATCCTCACTGATTACCTCATTACATCCTCATTGATTATTTTCATCAGCCACTGTGTAGACAGCGGTACATTAGGGAAAGAAAATTAGTGTTCAGAGAGAGCTGAAATTGAGAAAAGTCCCTTTGTATGGGGTACATTTAAACATGGACTGTGCTGCTGTTTTTTATGCTGAGGAAAGCCATATTGCTTTGTAGTGAAATTGTACTGAAATTTTGCTCTTGCTTTTCCTTTCCTTGCCCCCCAGCATACAAGTAAACCAGTATCTCTTGACATTCCAGCTGAACATTTCCCCAAAAGCAGTACTGTAGATTGCAGCCTTTCCAGATGTCTGTGGTGGTTGTCACACTGCATCTGTTTTGATCTTAGACATCCTTATCTAATATACAGTTAACTGGGCCACTTAATAGAATGGGATTGTAGGAAAAATTGGAGAGTTTCTTAATGAGTATAATAAACAGATTATACCCGTATTGGCTTGTGATGAAAATATCTCCTTTGTATTGAGCACAGTGAACTCAGATTTCAGAGCACATTTTTTCATTGTAAATGCCTTAAAATTTCTATATTAAGGACTTCAAAGAGGAGAGATAAAGTAAATAAAATGTAGAATATTGTATGATTAAGTTTTGGCCCATAAATTGCTAACCTTCAAAGCTAATGCTGCAGAAGCACAATATTATTAGCGATAAAAAGAATTCGCTTCGCCCTTTTAAAATTACCATAAACCGATTGACTGAGATGGAATGATGTTAATATTTAAGAAGTAGGACAGTAGATTCTATTATCTCAGAAACTCTGTCACCAGGCACACTCTGTAGTCCTGTTATCTAATTATTCTCCTTAAATTGCATTAGTGTGCCAGCAATTTGTCTACCTTTGGAAAAGTAATTGACATTTGGGTTACTGCTTCATATTTGGGAGACTCACTCGCTAGTTCCAAAGGGTCCTCTTCCGTCAAAGCGGATTAGCTTAATTTTCCCTAAATGAAAAGAGGAGAATGTCTGTGTTTTAGAGTATGCCACTTACATGATGCTCTTGTAATTTGGTATTAAAATTCAGGTTATATATCAAAGCTGAAAGAAGGAAAAAAGAAAAGAAACTTGTGGTGACAAACCACTAAATGACGCTTCTGATTCTTAATTAATGTTGGGGCTGTCTCCTCTTTTTTCCCCTTACTGTGTGAGCAATCCTGCACTGAAGTGAAGAGCCCGTGTAAAGACTGTGGCATTGTGGCTAGAGGGAAAAATGATTTTGTTTCTATTTTATTATTATTATGTCAATACCTACAGCTGTTTGGTAGGTGGGTGTAGCCCTATATCCCTAGGCTCGCCCATGTAAAGATACCTGTGGAAGAAGTGGTGCTTGATCTGCCAGGGTTTAGCAGCTGGTTTGTAACTTCTGTTTGTTTGTTTGTATATATTTCTAAGGTATTTCTAGCATCTTTTCTTTTTCTTTTTTTTTTATTTCAGCTTTAACACTTTTTTCTATAATATTATCATATTGGTAATATTATATTATCATTAAAGTTAAAAAGTTGTTAAACTACAAATAAGATTTTATAGCTGAAATACATAAAAGTTCTCTAGATGTTCTGAGGTGGTTTTACTTTGCCCTTTTGCTAATTTTGGAAGATGAGTGCTTCCAAGTCTGTTTTTTATAATTTTCTTTGAATTTCTTTGAATAAGCTATTGAGGCTTAAAGGATCTTTGTGACTCCCTAGGGCCTGCAAAAGGGAAGAGCAGGCAGGATTTCAGGAATTGCCTTTCACTGACTGTTGCCACTGACTTTTCAAAGGGTTCGGCTTGTGTCTGTGTACAGTGAAATGCTTGAGACTTTGCAGACTAATGTCGTTGGGGATCTAAAGTGGATTAGAGATGCATAGTTACAACATGCACGTAGTAATTTACGTGACAGCTGGAATTAAGTTTAAAAGATATGTTAAATTACCAAGAGGAAAATAGTTGTCTAGAGGTGGTGATAATTTGGCTACCATAATTTGGTTAGAGGCTTTTTAAGTTCTTATTCAAAAACAGGAACATCTTAATGCTCTTCAAAACTACTATTTTTATGGAACGATTGCATAACCTAAGGTTGATATTCAAGTTTGTAAGTTAGGAAATGTCAAATGAAACATTTAGGAATGCAGTAGAAGCTCTTGTAATGAGAATGACAGCATCTATCATAAAGAAATTATGAAAATTAAGTACTTCAGAATAGTAATCAAGGTACTGCCTGTGTACTGCTGCAGTTGGCAGGAACTGAATGTATTACAGTAATAAAACAGCTAGAGTTGTTTGATGTCTGAGAGCATCTTCAAAGCACCAATTAACCCATTCCATTACTGGACCATTTTATCTTCATCTGAGATTAGTGTAAGATTGTTACTTTTGGGAAAACAGAGGCGTGCTGGGTTACATGGGGTGTAGTTACATGTATTTTAGTAGTGGGTTGGTTAGAAAGTTACAGATTAGGAAACTTTCAGTGCATTGTAATATATTTGGGTAAAACATTCGGAATTTTGGGGAGACAGCAGGAACTTTGTTTTTCTCAAGGTGCCAAACTTGGGCTAAAATTATCTGTAGTGGGAACCTTCCTCAGGCTAAATTACTTTTTTAGAACTTCAGCTAAGATGGTTTTATCTGCTTCTGATAATACAAGCGAGAAGAGCAGATGGCTGAGCGGGTTTGCGGTACCCTTCTCTTGGAAGCACTCGCGTGTGCTTTCCGATAGGGATTTGGGAAGTGTGTTGGGGGCGGGTTTGCTCAACGATACAGCCATTTGCTGCTTTTAGTGTAAATTCTTTCACCCTTTGCCAGGGGATAAATGCCAGAGCAGTCTCGGTGGGCACGCAGGGCTGCCCTGCGCCTGCCCTCGCGCAGACCCGGCCGACGGGCACACGCGGCGCTGCTGCCAGGGCTGAGACCGAAATCAGGGAAAAGAGGAGAAGTGGTGCGAAGTGCCCCCAGGAGACGGGGGTGGGTTGCAGGCCTGGGCTGCCGGCCGCGGCTTCGTGGCAGTTGCAGTACAGGTAACTTCTGTTCGGTTGCACCTTGTTTTCACCCTGGAAGACCCGAGCTAAGGCGGCGTTGTTGGGAGTGCAGCCTTAGGAGCGAGGAAGCGCCGTTGTAACGCTGCCGGTGCCGCTCGCGACCGATGAGCTTTAAGCCGCCGCTTTTGCTCGGCGGCCCCCGCGAAGTGATGGGGCCGGGCCAGACCTGCCTGCGAACAAGGTGGTTCTGTGCAGTGAGAGCACCTGCGAGTAACAGCGGGACCGGGCGCCCCCAGGAAGAGAAGAGCGGATAGCATTGATGGGCTCAGGGGTTGCCCTGGGTAATTGGTATCTACCTCTGCCAAAGCATTCCTACTCACTGCGAGGCGAGTCGCATCATCCCGCTTGGAACAAGTGCTCGCTGATGATGGCTGATACCCCGCGCTGTGGCTTTCAGCGGAGCCCAGCGCGTGCGAGTGCAACTGCAAGCCCTGGGAGCTGTGCTGTGAATGCCTAAAGAGATCCGTAATGTTGGGTGTTTGCAGAAGCCTGACCATAGGCACCTGGAGCGAGGCACCCCACGTAACTGACTGTTTTTGACCTTGGCGCTTCAGTGTAGCGTTCTGCAGTTGAGAGGAGTTTGTAAGAAGGGAGAAAAAAATTGAAAATCGATAGTCCTATCATCTTGTTTAATAACGTGCAATAAATAATTCCTCAGATACACATTTAGCGACAGCAAGGAAGATATTTTTGAAATAGTTTTGCACCTTATGTTTGTATTGAATTTGAGTACAGATAGCAGAAAGAATGTGTGCCTTTGAGTAAATAATGACTGTGTCATAATGCAGGGAGGAATGGTATGTACAACTTTCACCCTTGGATTACCTAATAGAAAGTGAATCTCTCTCCACTTGATTTTCCTCTAAATATATAGAGAGGAAAAAAGGTGTGTGCACACCCATACGTGTCTACAGCAGTTCCAGGATTTAAGTTCTCTTGCATCGTTTAGAGTTGCAGACTTTTCAGACTCTTGTTCTTTTTCTCTCCACATTTTTTTACAAGTTGTGACCAAATTCATAGAGGAAAAAGCTGTCTTTGGAGTGCCTGTTGTCATATTTCCTGTCTATTTATCACAATATTTCTAAATTTAAATGGAGAGTATTTATATATTGATTTTCTCTTTCAGTACCTGATGTGCTCTTTGAGCTCTAAATCAGCTTGTTCATGATGCTGTCGTTATTGCTTTCTTGGTGACCTTCTAAAGGACCTTTTCGTTTGATGGTATCGGCTTGAGAGGTTCCCATGGCAAGCAGGTCATTCAAGACGGTATTAAGGCACTTTTAAGATATTTTTACAAACATGGTGTAGTCAGGTAATGGGAGCATATCTGAAAAAAGGCAAGTTGAGTTTCTGGAAAAACAGCATTCTTACCATAAATTATTTAGTAAATAATCTTGATGTAAGCTAGTATGAAAAGAAAAAAAGCCTTTTGTTGCTTTCTTTTCCATCTTTTCAGTATATATTTTGCAGTTTTATATTGGTGACTTCTGCATGTCATTTCTTAAACTACAATGACGCTTTCCTGAGTTTGAAAAAACTTCTTTGTGGAATGCTTTGTTATTCTCATGTATTATTCCAAAAATGTTTTTCTGTGAGTAAGACTTGTGCAATTTTTCCCTTTTTAAGTATTTCTTGCTCACTGACTCAGTTCCCTCTCTGCTCCGGTAGCTCCCTCTCTTTTGCTCTATTGCTTTAACCATGGTGCTCTTCCTTCATGTTCTTCTTGGATGCCCTTTTGACAAAGGATTGGCAGACTGAGCTTAAAAAAAAAAGGTGTAGCAAGGGCGACCGGGCCTGGGGTGCCCAACGATGGGGTCCCTTGGGTGAAGGCTGGATGCTGCTCTTGGCCCCAGCTTCGTCCTGCATCCCTCGTGCCTTTGGGCCTGTGTTGGCTCCCGTTGCAGATGGAGGACTCGCCTCAACGTGAGATTCACCTCGGGAATCACAGGTAAATGTGTTGTCTGTTATTTAAATGCTAAAAGGGGCGTCATGTTTTTATCCTTGGAGCTCAGCCTGGTCAAGGGTGTTCAGGGTAGTGTGTGTGTCAGTACCAACTGCTGCGACGGTAGCTGGACAGGTGACTCAGCAAGCAGCAGGGAGACAGCCGCAGGACAGCGCGGGCCCCCAACACCAAACGGGGAGCCGGGTTTTCCTTTACAATTCCAGGAGGAGCAATAACGAGGCGACTTTACTGTTAAATCAGCAGAAGGCAAATATAACCTTCGTGGCCTGAGAAGCGACGTGTTTAAAAGGTCACAGCGGTACCCGGAGGCAGGGAGATGACAAGCGGAAAGGTGTGCGCAGGCTGCAATAACAGCAATCCGAGGCTGTCTAAATGCAGTGAAGACTGTAGGTATTCCATGGGACTAGGGGTGCTGAAGAAGCAACAGCCGCTTCTGAGTATTCGAGGCTCTCGCTCATGTACTGTTAAGAAAGTTAGCGAAGGGCAGACTTTAAAAGAGCTCAGGAGCAGAATTTCGTATTCTCAGCCTACACAGCAGCTGCTGGGCTTTCAAAATAGCTCAGCGCCGGTGCTGCAGCGCGCGAGCTCCTGGGAAAGTCTGGCGCTCATCCTGGTGCCAAAACAAGAGCTGAACTCTCGGGAAAATCTGTGAGTACACTGATTTCTTGGAAAAATTGTCCGTGAAGTGTAGAAGAAAATCAGATGATAACAGGATACTTGTTTCTTTTAGCAATTAATTTCTTGGCATGGTTATGCTGCTACTCTGATAGCCACAGATCTGCTTCTTTGTATAGTTATGGGAGGAGTATGTATACTAAAAATGGAAGGTGGCTTGGAGAACGGATTCATCACTTCTCTCTGCTGCCGTCTCCTTGGGGCACATAGAGCAGTGCTCGTACCGACGTTTCCTCCAAGACAGGCAGGAAAAAGCTGTCTATAGCATAGACATGTCTATAGCGTGTATGTTTAATACTTGGGATGATGTCAGTAACATATGCACAAATTCTGCTTTAGATACATTCTGCTTGAAAGTCAGTCGTCTCCCTAGAGTTTTAAAATAGAAATTATTCAACTTCAGAAAACGAGAATGGTGAAATTGAGCACTGGCTACAATGAACCTGGAGGAGAGGGAATTGATAGGAATCCGTGTAAGTTCACAATAACTGCGCAATCTAAATATGAAATGCTCTGCTTCCATTGCTTTGTCTGGAGCAGAGTTGGTTTTCAAGTAATTCATAACTGCACTTAACAGGATGGGCAGCGTCAGAGGGTGTTTGTTGTCTTGGAAGGGCTCACTGGAGTCGCCTTCTCACATACATGAGAAGGTCGTCTCATCATTCAGACGCGTTGCGGACTCCGCGGAAGCTCAGCTGAAGTCGTTCTTTTTCCTGTGACCTACAGCGATTAAAAAGCAAGGGTTTTTTTTTTTTTTTTTTTAAACTAAAGGTACAAAATCTATAGAAGCTCCACCTGATTAATTAACCTGATTAATACCCTGAAGGGGCCTGTGTTTCCCTACACATTTCACTGGCAGTGGGTTCCTGCTGCCCATAGTGGTAAAAGCTAAGTATTTAGTTTACTGTAAGATTTACTGTGTGTGTTACTTTTAACGTATTCCAAGCTGTGTCTCTTTAAACCTGTACTTCAAAAAGCCGCATCAGTAATTTATCACCTATAAATACTGTATTGTTGAGCAGCTATTGAAATGCGTGGCAATATTTGTGCAATAACTTTGTATATGTATTGATGCTCACAGACGTTCCGTATATATGCACACGCAAATTGCTCTGTGTTTGTAATGTAGATGTTGCCGTCTGTGTTTCCCATCTCATCTGCCTTGGTGTAATATTTCAACGTTTTCCTGAAAAGCTTGGAAGTACTTGAAATCTCAGTCCTATCTGAGGACATTTTCAAGAAATATCTACACATCCACTTGCTGAATCTATGAAATGTTTCATAAAACGAGTAGAAAGCTGTGTGCTAGCATAAATATACCAAGAGAGCTAATATACTCTCCAAACAACATTCATAAAGGTTGAGAAACAAGTTCACTACCCTCAGGAAAACAAATCTTTTTTTTTTTTTTTTTTTTTTCCCCCTCCCTTTTGTAGCATCTCCATTCAAATATACTGAAAAATAAATCTTGCAGCAGATGCGTAAGCTAACAAATTAATTTTAATGCCAGCTTTCAGCTGAATCACGTTCTGCCATTTTTAGCAGAAGTCCCATTAACAAAAACGGGTATGTCATTCATATTATGTGTCACTGTATGTGTATTGTGTTTTCCACTTGGGGCTATCATAAAGAAAAGAAAGAAAGTAGTTCAAGATAATGCAGTGTTTACTTTCGTCCTCCGTTATGTTTACTTGAAATCTTCATTCTTTTCTCCTATTAATTAATAGTAGTAATTAGTCGCTGCGTGAGCAACTTGGAGCACTGCTGAACTGAGCCCAAGGTTGACCTCAAGATTTTGCTGAGTTCGAGTTAAGGGCCAAATATCCTGTGTCGCTGTCTACAGAGGAGTTTTGAAAATGTGTAACTCCCTTTCCTCCTATTCCCCAATTATTTTTTGAGGCTACAGTGACATCTTTTTGCCTTTTACATGAGCTTACTTGTGCAAAATGAGTATAAGGCGCTTATTCTAAGTGCCAGAGGGCAAAAAATTGTTATCTTTGAATTGAACTGCTTAAAGAAAGTCACTTTTTAAAATGTAACTAGTTACAAAAGTGTAATATCTGTAGCTGTGCTTGAGTGGACATCTGAATGTCGGAAAGAGGCAATAACACAGTGTAGCTGATGCTGGGCAGCACCCTATGAAATGGTAGGCAGCCTATTCAACTGAATATAGAAAATAAAATGTCAAAATAAATGCAGTTGAAACCTTACCCTCCAGAAATAAAACATGCAAAATATTCGTGCATTCCAGTTAGATTTTTAGGGCAAGCAATGTAGCTTAACATGAAGGTTAAAATCAGAAAAACCTACTCTTTATGTAATACGTATGAAAATTAAGCAGTTTTCAAATGTTTCTGATGCTCAAATAATGAGCAGCACGATGCCATTTCCTGGGCGCACAGACATGCAGCACTAACAGTCAGTGCGCTGGAGATCTCGGTGGTGGAAGCAGAGCAATATTTCTTCGGTTTTCTGTTTATTCCTTTGGGATGTGAGGATGCCAGTTATCAGTGCTGATCAGTTGTTAATAGCGCTGTGGTGAAAATTTGAAACATAAAGAATGAAAGAAGTTAGTGTTCTAGTATATTTTCATTTTTCTAATATATTTTAAAGCTCTTTTACAAATATTTTTTACTCTTATCCTATTGTCCTTATCACTCATGCAATTTGAAAAAGATTTTCTCTTTTAGCTTTAAGTTATTGGTCCGAGATGGGAATTAACTGTAGGCAGGACGTGTGAAATTTAATATTCAGTATTTTTTAAGGAATGTTCTTGCCTTGTAGTCTGTAGTATAGTAGTTTTGTGGTGGTCTTCAGTGCTTTCTCGTCTTGGGATCCTGCCAGACAGCGCTGACTTTCCATAGTGACTATGGAGCTGTGGGAGTGCACTGAGCATACAGCAAAGGCACCAAAAAAACCCTAACCAACCAACCAACCAAAAACCAAACAAAACCCCTCTTCTTTCCAGACCTGACGTGAGGTTTTTTGTGATGGTGAGGGAAAGGCTGCTTTTCTTCAGTCCGTAACCGTGCAAATTAAGCAAATCAAGCTTAAGCAAAAGGAGGCTGAACCATAATAAAAATCGGAACTGTAATAATGAAAAAATTCTGAGGAACCAAATAAAAATACATGTTTATAAACTGATCAAGCAACTACCCTTCAAAAGGCTCCCAAAAGCCCTTATCACTCTTTTCATGTTAAGTGGTGGTTGAAAATAATATAGTTCGTGGTCTCAGTAGCGTTTTGTTAGATTCAACACTGTGTTCCATGTCTTAGCCTAAAAATGCTGTTCATTTTCTTTTTAAAACGATCTTACTGAGGACCACAGTGATTTGGCAGTGGGGAGCAGACAGAGCTTGGACAACTTCTCAATCCACTTTCTGCTGCTGAGCTTGGCCGTGGCGCCCGGGGGGGTTCATAGCCCTGGTCGCTTGGTGGATTCGCAAGGCTTATTTGAGGAATTAAGAGTTAAGATACGAAAAAAATGTGCAGGACAGAACGGGTGTCTATTCTGGATGATAAAAGCAACGTCTCTTCCCCTTTGAATAGCGGCCCTGCACGCGAGCGGAATATCTGAGCTTGTTGTTGGCGGCTGGAGCTCCCGCGGGAGCAAGGAGCTTTTCTGCCCGGCGTTTGCTCTGCAAAATACCAAGTAGGAGCCAGAGCAAGAGCAGGGCACCGTGTGCGTGCGCGGCTCCGCGCAGGGGTGTTTCGAGGAGCCCCTTTGGAAGCGTTTCTAGAGACGCGGGAGCAGGGACGGTGGCATTAGGATAGCCCTGGCAGCTGGGAAAGCCAGGGATAGGGTTTGGAAGAAGGGAGCGGTGCTCTTAAGAGCTGCGGCTCGAATCTCCATGTGTAAATAAAAAGAAGAATGCAGTTCATGCCTTGAGTGGGGGTAAAATTAGTATAAAATAGAGGAAAATAGGATATCATATCATTTATTTTTTGCCAGCTGCTAGCACTGGAATTTTTTTTCTTTTTTCTGCAACAGTAAAAATGCACAGCATACCTTACCCTTCCCTGCTCTCCCTCTGCATCCCAGAGGAGGTGATATATTTAGAAATTGGTATATTCATAACTTTGAATTAGTAGAATTGTGAGGTTTTGCTAACAAGCATCTTTAGTTCTTTCTAGCACACGCACTCAGGCGTGATCTGTGCATCAATTACATTTTTCAAAGATTGCAATTTGAAAGCTTGCAAAGTTTTTGTGACAGAAAAATAGAGGTTTTGTTTGTTTTTTTTGCTATGCAGTGTTATGCAAAACTGTGAGCAAAATATAATCTAGAGAATGGAAACCTAGCATTCATATGCATAAGGCATTAAGTGGTATGTTTGTTTACATGGGATGCTTAATGCTAAACGTTACCTGCATTGTCTTTTGCATCTTTGCAAGACCTTTCCAGGGTTCTAATTGTTCCTTCTTCCTCCCCTAACTTCAGCAGATCACTCCATACGTTCTTATTTCGTTCCATTCTGTTTTTTCAACAGTTGAGAAAACTTTCATTTTTTTCATTTACTTTCATTTTTTCTTTTCCTCTTTTCTTGATCCAGTTTGATCCAAGGCAGGAAAGGAAGCTCAGACTGCCCCCTCATCTATTAATTGTCATCCTTTAGTGGGACAAGGCTGAGTGTTTATTATTGTATCAATAATCAATTTTTGTAGTTGAAATAAGGTTCTTAGTTTAATCTTGTATCCTGTAGTCGGATACTCTATTTCAAATGCACAACAGGAGCTGTAGCTTCTGCCTTGCGCCTTTCGGATGAGTTGCCTGATGCTTCTGCATAGCAATTCTTCTCCAGCCATTTGATTAAACCTACCTTTTCAGTACCTTGCTTAAGCACTGTTAGCCTATTTATATTTTCAATATATTGCTAGGAAAACTTTTCAAGCTACCTGGATACTTTTAAAATGTGAGACTTTGAAGTACTTCTGCCACGGTAGTTTTAATGAAGCTAAGCAGAACAAGTAACATGATTCCTTAAAACATCAGCATTTCTTGACAGAACTCAAAGATTAATGGACCAAATCCCTTGGAGGCAGGCAAAGCTTTCCCATTAATTGTAATGATTGGGGGTAGAATCCACTGAAAGAGAGGAAATAAGAGTAGCGTTAATATATAAAGGGGAATATATAAAAGGTTGCTAATTAGAGTTCTATGAAAAATTCATTTTTTTTCTACTAGCAAAGCCGTTGTATTTCTTTGCAAACAAGCACTGTGTATTCTACCAGTCAGTAGAAGTGCTACTTTTTTTGAAAGACCTTCATGTTTTTTCAAACAAAGGATTTAAATTACTGGGAATAAAATTTAGGTTTGGGAAAGTAATTTAAAACAAAGTTTGCACTATACCAATAAACAACGATAGCAAAACTTCGGATTTTTATTCCTAAAAGTATCAGTATATTAAGTCTCATACTTAGCAATATAAAATGTGTTCAGCATGAGAAAATCATACTTTTTTTTTTTTTTTTTTTTTAGGTAACACGTTTGTGCTTGAGATTTAAGAATTATCATGAATACTTTAGCATTACTAGTTTATTGTTATAAAATATACAAAAAAAAGTTTGTCTTGAATCTGCAATTATGCCTAGCTACCTTGTGTAATAATATTAGTCAAAATAAATCTTTTCAAAGATGGCTTAAATGATAGTTACAGGCTGGCTCTCAGCATCAGAAACCAAGCACTATTTGCTTCTCTTTAAGTGGTGACTAATGTTAAAACAACTGATAATCATTATGGAATTAACATGTACTAATTACTTTCAATGTACCTAGAAATGAATAGGTCTTTCCATGTAGTTTTTCAGGGAAGTTTTTGCAGTTTTCTGTGTTTCGAGGCAGGAGGTGGAGCATTGCTGACCTGGTAAGTGACATGTGTCACCTCTCAAGGTGGCTGCAGCAGTTTGCCCTGTGTACTTTATGTCAAAAATACACTACTGCTTAGTTAACCTCTCAAAATTTACAAAAGCAGAAATAAATACAATAAAGTAGGTGAGTGTACACTGTAGCTTTTGTTTTATTGTACTCTATTTGGACCATGCTAACCAGTTGCCAACATGCTGTAATCACAGAAGTTGTCTTGATAAAGAGCAAAGCGTTAATGTAAAATGTTGTGTCTGCTAGAACCAATAAGTAAGATTTTTAATCTTTGGGCATTGTTTTGAAGTCTGTATGCTGAAAGATAAGAGTGCCATATTTAGACTTCTAATTTCTGAAGTTTCTGCTTTATGAAAGTTGCAGAGCACTGGATGAGGGTTAAGAGAGGCTGAAAACAGAGAATTTTTTAGGACCCCAAAATAGACTCTTGAAACACTCCTGGGAACGTCATTTTGAATTTTTGGTCAGGAATTTTGAATATGGATCAGCCAGTTGAGTAGCTACCCCGAGGTGTCCCTGATGACTCCAAATAATTTGATTTTGAGACAAAATGTAAGTTATAATTCCTTTGTAAACCTATGAAATAAGGCCTAACCCTCATGGATTGTTTCTGAAGATACTTCTACTTGCCAACCACGGTTGTGATTAATAAACAACTGCAGGCTGCTTTTAATGTAACTCTGGACTATGCAACAAACAGGAATGGGGGAAAAAAATGATTGCAGTTAATACGGTAGCAGCTGTAAGGGCGCCATTATATTAAGTGACTTAATGAATACTGATCTTGAAGCAATAAATCAAAATGCAAACAATCAACTCTAATCAAGTAAGCAGAATTTTTCAAGCACTTAAAATATATTAAATGAACACTTCAATCAAGATAGGTACCTGCACATGTTCTTGTGTTTAATCTGGTTATTATTTGTATAACTCTACTTCTGGGTGAAGTATTTAATGCAGACCTTTTTTCCCTCTGCATTTTCTGTTTCTGTTGTTTGCTTGTTTTAAGTAAAGAATTTACTTGCCAAATAATTAGTAGTTCGCGTTAAATCTCTTACTGGTGCTGGAGGATTTTCAGAAAGACTGATCAACAACAGGGTGGTTGAGAGCTGCAACTGGGTAATGGCAGCAGTTGCTGTGAGTGAGGATAGGGTGAGTGTGCATGTGTATTTCCAGGTTTGTGTAGGGGTGTCTAGGTATGCACACATGTATAAATAAATATAGGAGGTCCTGTGTTTTATCTGTATGTGCTTTGTCCTTTCCTTCATCAAGATACGCTAGTTTATGGCACATGTAGATTATTCACTAATGAGACTGATTAACCTCCCAAAGCAGAGGGAGAGAATGAGACCAGGGGTGTTTTGGGGCTTATTTTTTCTCTTTGAGAGTTGCCTTTTCGTCCAGCTGCTCTGGGCTTTGCTCGAGACCCCCTCCCAAGAGGGAGCATAAGGATCTCTTGTATTTTTTGAATTTATAAGCAGAAAATAATACCTGTGGTGGTGGTATTTTGCTAACTGATGAAAGTATTGGGGCATCCTTGGTATTTGACTTCTCCTTTTTCTGTATTTTGGGAATAGATGGATGCTTTTGCCTCCTGAATAATTCAGCTCTGCTTCTGTTGTCTGTAGCTGTGTCTGGGCTGAGAAACATGTAGTTGACCTGGTTCTTGATAGTGCCACAACAGCCAAGTTGATTCTTAACAGCGGGTGGCAGGCAGAAAAAATGTTATCTTGATTTTTCGTATGGCTGCTTGTCAAAGCTGCGAGTATCAGGTGAAGTCTGCAGTGTCTATCCGCCAAGTAAGGAGGGTGGAAATGTATTCGTTTAGATGGTAACTCTAAGAGATGAACTGTCTTCGGATTAGCAGAATAACAGAGTGGAACATTACAGCTGCGAGGTGTAATTATGCCTTGCAGCTCTACAGTCTGGCTGTGCGGAGCGATCAAGATGTAAGAAGTCACGAGGAAGAAATCCAGGAGAGCTATTTCTGGATTAGGCGAGCACGGATCTCGGGTTGCTGACAGGTAATTATTAATGTCCTGGCAGGGTGGGTCCTTTATATTGGTCTAGCCGTAAAAATTAATGTACAAATAAAATCGGTACGAGCTCCTAATTAGCCTTGGCTATCTTCAGCTGCCGGGTGCTTTTATGGAGTGCCCTTGATGTCTGATGTCAAGCGTTTGGGCTTTCATTTTCCTTATTTAAAGAACATCTTGAAGAAAACAGCCAAACAATACTGAACTAGCTGTCCTTTATTTTACCTGTTTATCTAGCCCTACTGATATTAAGAAAGACTTGATGCTTTTTGCCACATCTCAAAAAAAATGTGTTCCTATTATAATCAGTTGAACTATTTACATCAGATGCAGGTGACTGGCTGTGATTTAGGTCGCATTTTCTGGGTGTTTATGGGCTAGAAACTGATAGGTAATAACTTTATTTTGCCAGGAGAGCTCATCTTCGGCATTCAGGGTTGCATGTTTGGTTAGCCCCAAACTGGAGGCCAGTAGAGAAGCAATCACTGAAATTGCCCCCAGATTTTTTGCTATCATTTGCGATGAATAAAAAAAGGAGGAAACTATCAGTTATGAGTTCCAGTAGTATGAACTATGAGGACCTTAACATTTCTCTTCTAAATGTTGCCTTCCTCTACTTAAAAGGAACAAAAGCTGTTCTGCTTCTTTAAAAATAGCTGCATAAATCATAACAGGACACCAACAGTTAATCGTGCAAGAATTTTTCGTATAGGAGCGTCAGGCTTTTGTGCGTTGGCAGTGATGTTACCGTCGGGTGACAGTGAGCTCTTACAGTCGACCTATTGAAGTACAAAAGGGCATGTTTTGGCAACTGTCATTAAAAGTGCCTCTATTTTGTAAGAGCAGCACGTGCTTTATTCTCCTATAATGGAATTCCTCCTAACAGACAAGATAGGTCAGAAGTTGAAAATACTAGAAGAAGCTGAAAAATGGGTGAAAGTGCCTTTT
>WBNA01000154.1:592895-652628 GCA_013398345.1 Nothocercus nigrocapillus | reverse complement strand
AGACGCGGGAGAGACGCGGAACGGGTATTTCGGGATGTGCGCGGTTGTCCTCTGGAGCCTGCTCAGGGTCCCCAGGTGAGGCCGGGCAGCTGCCAGGGAGGACAGAGGATTTTTATGGCACCTCATGGTGCTTCTTGTCCTCGGTCTCCTGGCCTCCTTCCCACACAGCGGTAGTGGACCAGCTGTAACTGCAGGAGCACTCGAATAATACGTAGGACTTGAAATCCGAAGGGCGTCCCCAGCCCGCGGGCGCCGAGGCGGCTCTGAGCTGCACTTGCCCAACCGTTAGTCACCCGGGGTGCAGCCGCCAACGCACCTCGGACAGCCTGGGCCACTCGGGGCCAACGCGGCAGGAGCAAAGCTCTGGCGTTTTCACCACCTAGATTCGCTGGGGTGGCATTGGAGTCATTAGTGCCTTGGTGCTGCAGCTGTTTCACTCAACATACTCCTAAAAGAGGAAGAAAGACGAGATGATTTTCAATTATTATCATGTATTCCTACTACATGCTGGTTACTAATCTTTTTGCTACAAAGCCTGTTGCACTCTATTGATTACTCGGTGTTGCTGTGCAGCTGCGTAGGTGTCATAAACGGTATGATCTTTTTCAGCTTTAAGCTGTATCAGAAACTGTAAAACCAAAGCTTCAAGTCACACACTTTAATCTCGGAAAAACAGAAGAGTGAGCGTTGCTATGTTTTTCTGTCAGTAGTGAGCATCTTAAATCTCAGTGTAGATTAAACATTTTTAGCTCAATTACCTATCTTTTTTTTTTTTTTTTAAATGAAATTGCTCCTAAAAAGTTATTAATGTTCAAACAAACATTCCAGGGCTGTTTTTGTATTTCTCAAATTACTTATTCAAATGTTGTAGTAGATATTTCTTGCCTGCGTTCTGTGTAGTAGTCTCTGTTGCTATTTTTTTGCTATATGTCTGTTTATAAAAATTTTTACATTTGGTTGGTAAACTGTATGTTGTGAAAGGGAGGTGGGAGAAGAGTTGCAGATGCTGCCATAATATTCTTACCTTCTATCATAAATACGGTCAACAGAAAGGATGAAAGCTGAATCTGTCTTTGTATTTGGAGCATTTACTTTTTTTTTTGTGAACTTTAGCTGTAGTTATACAGCTCTGTAAGAATGTTAGGTAACAATTTGTTTTTTAAAATGGTGACATATGTCTACTGTGAAAGTGAGGGTTATCTAAGAGAAAAAAAAAAAGAGAGAATCTCAACTCCAATGTTCTAAGAATGCCGTGGTGTTCAGGAGAGGGGCTCGAAGTCAAGGTACGCCCAGGTCTTAATAGGCATTTTCTGTCACCATACCTGTTCCAGTCTCTGCATATAGTACTGGCTTGGTTTTGAAGTTGTTATTAGTATAGTTATTATTATTTTTAGTCCAAGTGTTCTTCCTTGCTATTCAGTAAGAAATAGCTTGCTAGTTTGGGGAGTGGGAGAAGGAGGAGAATGTGTTATCTCCAGCAACTTCCTGCATCAGAAATGGATGCAAAATATGGTCACAGCTAGAGGTGGGTTAGTTTTAAGGAAAAGATGTGCTAATAGTCCAGTTGCAGTCCAAAGAAATGTAAAATTAAATGCAGTCCCTTTGAGCTTTTTATTGAATAAATGCAACCATTAGTATTGCACATATGTTTATCATTAAACACATGTGTTAATTCTCAGAGGTCTAATGCTCCAAAAGTGTTTATTTCTCTATGAAATCATTTCATACTAGCTTGGTTTACTATATTTTAACAATACAGTATTTTTCGACTAAAAAATGGAATTTAGCCTTTTGATTCATTTTCAGAAGTTCAGAAATAAAACTCAGTGCAAAGGCAATGTGAAATAATTGAAGGGTAATCCCACACTGCAGTTTTACTACTATTTTCATATTATATCTGTCTGGGTTAAGAATGAAACTTTGTAATAGAGGGCTGCTCTAAAGTTTCATCCCGTGGTTTCTTAGTGTGAAATTAATTTGTTCAGGAAAGAATATAAATCATTTTAGGTGGAAGAAAATTGATTTTTACCAGCACCTTTCACTTGTTTCACTCTTAGTAGTATTAGATGAGATTCTGGAAGTGTTTATAGGTGTTATAAAACATTTAAGACCTGATGTATTGGGGCACTTGAAGGGCTCTTAGACATTAGAGAATTATGTTAGGATTATATTGTTATCGGTCTGGTGTCTGGAATTTGGTAAGGAATTGGCTGCTTTGGTCCTATTGGGCATAAGTAGAAAGGGAAAAATTGATACAGATAGAGAGAAGCAATGCTGGGATGTTAGAAAGCAAAATTTGGGGCAAATAGTTTCACAATTATGTTAAAAGTCACAAATGCACTGCAAAAATGCTTTTGCAAAAGCAAGGTTTCCTAAGATCAAATCTCAACATGTTATACAATTTACATTGTATGCCTTAACACACGTGGTTAGCAGGAGCATAGTTTGTTCTTTTTCTGTTTATGATTGCTTTTTCTCTTGCTGCTATACTCTGTGCACTTTAGCAATCAAGATTTTAGGATTTTATTTTACTTTTTGCTCCTATTTCCATAGATTTACTAGTTTAAATGTGCCTGGGGGACAGAGCATTAACCTGCAGTTCCTTGAATCTTTTACATGTGGCTTCGTTGAAGGCAATGATATTTGCAGAGTTGCAACTCTTTTATCAAGTTCAAGTTTAATAGCCTAATGACAGATGGCCTGATCTCATCCACTGTAATCTCATTTAATAGTGCACTAGTCAATGGCTATTTTTTTGCAAACTTTAGCTGTTAGTTGCAAAGGAAATTTGCTGAAATGTTGAAATATTTCTTGAAGGCTTGCATCAAGGTCGCTGTCATTTATTCATAATGGAGACATAAAATAACCCCCTCAATTTCTTAATGATCGAGTAGTGAACATACGCTTAATTTTTTTTTTCATACTTTTTCTGTGGCGTGATTAAAGACATATTTAATCTTAAAGAAATCAATGCTAATGTCTGGACTGGAGTAGAGCAGCTTTCCATCTCCCAATTCCACACAATCTTTACATTTAACCTAAATTTCCATTCCTTTGCCTTGTTTTCAGTAGCTTTGCTTCTACCGCCCAACCACCCATTTCACTTAAAATATATTAAATAAGCTATAATGCTATGGCTAGGCTTATCCTGTAATTGGTCAAAATGCAGTATATCTTGGGAATACAGGTGAGGTGGTTACTCCTCATGGTTTATTTATTTATTTTAAACCAAAGATTCATATTCATTTCATGAAAAAAAGGAAAATTTGAGCTCACCTTTTCTTCAGTACTGTTTGTGCTTTTCAAAATGAGATCCCCCTGTTGTTACCGTTGGGCACAGCCCTTCTGATCTCAGGGGTGAAAAATGAGGGTGTTTTGGGGTTGTTCTTCTCATAGCCTTTCATGTAGCTTGTACTGTCTTCTGAGCCCTGTTGGTAGCTACGGCACAAACTGCGCACAGGTTCCATTCGAAAGGGGTTTTAATTCCAAGGAAATACCACCAATACCTTTTCCCTGCCATGAAATGCTAGCTTGATTAAAAACCCTGATTCCTACCAAGGACCAGCTAATTACATTGATAGCCCATTAACTGAGTAGGTAACTTGAGTAAAGCTGAAACCATAAATCAGATAAAGTAATTAAATAAATTGAAGCATCTTTTTAAAAAGTGGGACAACAAGTTGTCTGAGAGTGTTATTTATTTCATATCAACTAAATACTGCAAGAGCAAACAATAACATGGGTTGAAGCACATCAAAATACTAATTATAGGGATTCATCCTATCGCTTATACTTAATGTTCACTCACTGCCTCCCTTCAAGGGAATTGTTGAAATACATTAAAGCATAATATCTTGAATAAATCAGAAATATCTGAATTGCAGCAGGTAGATCTAAATGATGTCCAAGGTATCATTTACAAGTAATACAGGGCAAGAAGAAAAGAGATGAATATAGAAATTGCAAAGTTTTCTTTGTACTAATTGTTATCTGACAGTAACCAGTATCTGATGCTTTCAGGAAGATTGCTTTCAGTAATAAGATATTTGTCCTTTTTAATTTAACTTAGTAAAATTATGCTTAGGCAAGCAGTTACTGTCTCATACTTCTTACAATTTAAAAGGATTGATCTCTTAAATAATTTGTTGTAATCTTGGAAAAGATGTAGAAATATCTGGTAACTTCATATCTATCTGGGACATATATCATTGTATCCTTACTGTCATTTTACAGTTGATGCATTTTCCAGATTTTATTTTTGGTCAACCATTTTCATATTTAGAAAGAAATAAACTGAGCTCGTATTTCTTATAACAGGTGACCCAGGAATAGAACGTTTTATTGACATTTTGAGGATTTCTGTAAATAACTTGAAAAATAAAATGCATAAATATGCACTTCTGAAGTTAAACGTGCCTTTTAGCTAGCAGAACTTAATCTTAAATATACGTGTTTTTTTTTTTTTTCTCCCTATATTTTGAGGAATAGAGCCCAAGTTCCATGAAAAGCCTTTTTTTTTTCTTTTTCATTTAGCCTCAGATTTTTAATAGAGCCCAAGTTTCATGAAAAGCCTTTTTTTTTTTCATTTAGCCTCAGATTTTTAAGTCAATGTTTTATTGAATTTTTTATTGTTATTATTATTTTAATTCACAAATTAAGTACTGGAAAGTTTAAGTCTGTTATCTTTCGGTGTGTGTTATCAGGCTGCAGGGTGACTGGGGCAGTTCATAATATCTAGAATATTTTTCAAGAGAGAAACAATCAGTTCATCTTTCAAGGTCATCCTTGCATCCAAGGAACTAGAAATGTATTTTCTTGTTTTATGAGAATGGAGTCAAATTCTGTCCAAATGCTTGATTCTACAACTATGAAATGTGTGTGTAAATGGGGGCCTTTTTTTTTTTCCTAGCGATTTTAGTAACACACAGCATGAAATAACTCTTTACTGAAGTTTAATCATGTCCAAGGCACTGTGGTGCGGATTTTTTAATTTGGCAAAGAAAAAAATCTGCAAGCAAGTGCTTATTTCAAGGAGGGCACTAAACTGAGATAACAAGCTGCTGAAGATGCTATTACTGAAATACCATACTGAATATTACTGAAATACCAATGTTAAATCTTCAGATGATATTTTCCAGTTTATTTCGGTTTAGCAGAAAGTCGCAAATATTAGAAAGCAGTTCCACCGTCTGCTAATTCTTGCAGTTATTTAGGGTACTTGAAAGATAGCTATACGTACCTTCTGTATAATAAAGTTTGGAGCGGGAAGTGCCATACAACCTAAAAAAAAAAAAAAAAAAAAAAAGTTTTCGAGTCAGATGCAGTGTGTGCAGGGGCTGGGACGTGGTCTGAAGCTCTCCTCTGAAATCTTTGCTAGCTAATCTGTACTGGAGTTGCTTATCCATTTTTTTAGGGCAGCCCCTGTAAATAAGGGAGCTATAGGCAGATTTTTATCTACCTACTTGATTGCATCCAGCAGGATTGACCCCTGGCTCGTGCTGCAGTTTGCTGCTTTTCTCAGATGTAAATGTGAGTGTCACAGGTGCTTTTCACTTCTTGGTGTGGGAATGGCTCAAGTTTTGAATTAGAGGTACTAATTGAACTCTTGCTCTTGGCAGGTAATAGGACCCCCCAGTAACTCGGCGGGAGGGGAGGGGGGTCGGGTAGGGAGGCAGGAGCCAGGGGATCGTCGGGATCATCGCGCCTCAAGGCAGAAGCCGGAGCATCGCAGAGCAGTTTTTCAGGGCAGCAGGAATTACTTTTAAGAAGGTTGCATCTTCTTTAAGATGCACTCCGGAATGCATTAAAGTAGCAATAATTTTGGCAGTAGAGGTGTTCGGGCGGACGGGTTCTTGCTTGGCCGGGAGGGTGCCTGCGGGAACTGTGCCCTTCTAGAACTGGTTTTAACAAGTTTGTCCTCAATTTGAGGTCACATTACAGCAGGTTTGTGTCTACGCTAACTAATGAAAGGTATTGATCTGCCGTTTGGCTGTGGAGATGATCTTTTTCTCAGGCTTTGTCAAAACTGTGAAAAACACAATTTCTTTTTTTATAAAGCAGGGAAGCTGTTTCACTGTGAGCAGAATTCCGGAGAACCAGAGCTTCTGCCAAGGAGCAGGGTAGGAATGGGCAGAAGTTTATGCTACAATAACCTTTTTTTTTTTTTTTTTTTTTTTTTTATTAAAATGAGATGCTGAAATCTCTTTATTCCCTAGTGAATAGTAGTGACGTTTTTGTTATCGTTACAAACTGTGTAAGTGAAATTCTAGTTTGCCACCATCATTTGTATTTTGTATCAAACCAAGTCTGAACCGTGCAGGCGGTCAGAGGGAGCCGGGGACTTCCCACCGGAGCTGCTGTGCCCAAGGGAGCCGGCGCCGCGTGTGCTTTGCAAATCGCATCCCGCAGCGCAGCGGTCTGGTCGTCTCTCAATTATTTTAATGTTAACAAATAAAATGTGATGTCCTATACTGCTGGCTGACTCGGTGTATATAGAACATAATTGAAACAAAGAGATGAGATTAAACTTATAAATTTGGACTCTTTTTATAGGCAGTTCTGCGGGAAATCTTGCAAATATACAGAGGGAATAATGAAGCGTTCATCACGGGAGTTATTTGAAGTAGCAACGTAAAGAATCTTTCTGCAAAGTGAGACCAGTCATTTTCAAAGGTGTTTGGGGAATTGGAAAAGAAATGGAGCCATTTAAATACAAAAAGCAATGAAATGGAATAAATCAAGCTATGACTGTAACAAGGTGATATAGTGAGATGTAGTTAATGTGGATGCAATATGATTGCTAAAGGAAGGGGGACGGTTAGTAACAGAATGTAGGTGTTCAAAGCTAAATACAAACAAGCAAAAATTTTAGATTTAATTATTATTTTCTTAATTTTAAACATCCTTCTGCATGCATGAACAAACAGTCACATAGGAAGAGGAGAAAGAAAAAAAAAAAAAGAGAGAGCAAGAACAAGTTGCCAGGTTGTAGTAATGCAAAGGAAACATTGAAAGTGAAAAAATAAATGGGCCATGACAGCATCCTGTCATTGTAAAATAAACAATGAATGTTTTACTGTGAACTAAGCTATGCTGAGTAAAATAAAAATGCATAAGGCTGAGAGATGAAAAATGAAAAAAAAAAAAAAAAAAATGCAGCAACTACCTGGGAGCCAGAAGTCTAGCCTATATGAGGGGTAGAAAATAATGAAAATACAGAGTTTAGCAAAGGATAATAGCAACAGCAGTTTTTGGGGAGCTAGTGTGGGGCTAGTTGGAGGGCTGACATAGGTGCAAGGTCCATGTAGCGGTATCAAGGTTTTAGAGCCTTTGCAGTGACTTTGGCTTTCAGCACTTATGTGCTAGGTACAAGCTGTAAGTTGTCAAAATTGGGCAAATTCTGTATTGGCTTAAAGCAGTAGATATCTGCGCCAAAGTATTTGGTCCTATGAAAACAAAATGTTTGTATGATTTCATATATTCCTATATCATAATTGCAAGGCAAAAACTGCGTCCACAGGGTATGTGTAATTAAAGTTTACCTAAGTTATAATTAAAGCACCCTATTTTTAAGGCATACTCCTTTATCAATAACTATACACAGAATAAACCCTTTTCTCTTTCCACTGTGCCCTCTCTAAAGGGGAAGTTCTGATATTTAAAAGAATCATGATCTCTGTTCTGGAGATTTGCTCTGCGCTGGAGATTTGTATGCCAGGCTGGTCAGCTTGTGAATCCATCGTGTTACAGGGCTTTATCCTTGAGCATCTCGCTTGCAGTTCAGTTTGCATATTAAGTGTCAGGCTCAAATGCATTGGTGAGAGGTTTTGCAGCCAGCAGCGGGTTCCTGTTGCAATCTCTACAGCCGGTGACCTCTCTCTTCATTGATGCTCTTATTTCACCACATCAGCTTGCTGGGATGAGGCTCCTGATGCCGGGAGTGATGGGGAAGGTACAAGCTCATGGCTTGTGACTGTTTGAGCGCTCTGAGAAAGGTTACGGGTGAAGTAAACACAGTGTGCAGCTGGTTACTCAGAAACGCAGAAGAAAATGCTTTTGGCACCTACAGAAGTGTCTGCTTTTTGTCCAGGGATAGAATGTGCCCTTAAAGAACTGTAATTAAACAAACGCCTTATTTACAGATTGCCAATCTAGGCCAGCCGGCTCTGCAGCGGTGTGACCAGGGCTCCCAGAGCACCTCTGAGCATCTCTTGGCCGGGGCTGCCGTGAGCCCACCGGCCCAGCGCCGCTGTGCCCGGCTCTATCCCGGGGGCGGTTTGCATGGATTTTCTCCCGACTCCAACTTCACATTTTTTGCAATCACAATCAATTACACATGATTTATTGCTTAGAAAAGAGACCCAAGGTCGTGCTGTCCGTCTGAAGTAACACGAATGGTAACTTACTGTCTAGTATTGGTTATGCTGCCATGAGGGACTCTACAAACATGGAGGGTTTTTTTTTTTATTATTATTTTGCCATTTGTGTCTTTTTTGTACTGAAATCTTCTCTAAACAATGAGAATACTTTTGCTAAAATTGCTCAAGGTGACTTATGCCCAGAGATACGTATTAACTTTTGCCTCCTCCTTGTGTCTTTCTCCAAGACTTCCTGAGCCAAGAAAATTTTATTTGTGTTTTTCTTGTCTTCGTGCAGTCTTATCTTGCCCAGCTGCAGTCTTGTCTCCCATGCTCCCTCTCAAAAGTGACTTTTAGATAGTCACATAAATGTGATTATCATCATTTTGTTTCTGTTGAAGCCATCGCCCTCCATTGGTTGCCCAAACCATGACTATTACAAAAGTGATTTGAGAAGATCTTTGAATGCCTTTATTGTGTGCTGGATTTTTTTTTTTTTAAATGATATTCATCAGTCTTTGTGCTTTGAGCAGTCTGATCAATGCTATTTCAGGTAGAAGGTACTCATTTTACTATTGTTTGCAATGGAATGAAATGAGAGGAAGAGGTGTCCCAAGAAGCCAGGAATATAAATGGTATTAGGCCACCATAAAACCTGTGGTCACGATTGCCAAGAAATATTTAGCCTGCGTTTGCTGGTGTCAATGATTACAGTAGTGCTCCTCTAATAGGAGCAGAGGTTTGATAGTTTGGCCAAGTGCTGACAGCTGGATGACTTGTGCTGAAAGTTTGGCGGCAGTGATCACTTTCCTCGCGGCCGCTGAGCACGCGCACGGTTGCAGGAAGGCGTTAAGACATCTTTAGGTTTAGCACTGTGAAAATGTTATCTGACTAGAGTTCTTTTCAGAGCTCTCTGATTTCAACTAGAGAATTAAAAGCATAATTAAAAAAGCACTGAGAGGTTTGCATTTCTGCTTTATAGAGGGGTATGTAAAGGAAGGGTAACCGCATGAAAAGACCTTAAACTTTTCAGATTAAATCCCTTAAAATTTTATTTCTTTTTTGAAAATTGCGTTGTAATCTGGATGGGAAAAAAAAAAAAAAAAATGTTGCAATGCACGAGGGAATTGTTGTCCTATTTGTAGAAACGATGTACCGAGACAATTTCTAATGCCAACTCTCTTCCAGGGATCTAATGCTTGGCATGAGTAGTCTCATCCTCGCTACAACAAAGCCTGCCGATAGCCTTAGCATTTTCTGGAGATCGCTTTGGCAAATGGAGAGAGCACTCTGGATTCCCATTTATCTCTCTCTCCCCCAAGTGCCCACCCCGACGGTCTTAGGTCAACGACGTAATGGGGCAGGCAAGTCTTTGGGAGATGGAAGACAAGTAGTCACCACTTAGCTTGAGTTCTGGGCGGTCTGTAGGAAATATCAATCATGTTCTTAGCATCACCACCACCGGGGCAGTAAGATATCTTGCTTATTAAATTAGGCTTCTTTGTAATTTTGTGAGAGACTGAGGTTGTTGCAAAAGAACTGCTTAGTATGCTGTGGTTTAGGAGAAGAAGGTTTAATTTTTTATTTCTCTATCAAGCGAGTATTGAATTATGAAGCAAAAATAGAATATTCTTAGGAGTATAATCAAAATGAAGTATATCACAGTGCTTTTTTTTTCCCCCCCTGACTCTCTCTACCGCAGTCCAGTTGATACCTTCGTGTATTGGTGGGACATTAATCTTGATAATGGAAATGGAATGCTACATATTTTTGAAAAATGGATCCAAAGAGAAACACTGAGTCGTCAGCTGTGATATTTTGATGCTGTTTACTGGTATCAGCCCTATCTTTATCCAGATTTCTTACCTTAATCTTGTGATTCCATTTTCCCTTTTTCAGTATTTCTTTCAGATTAACTATGCTGTGCTTAATATAACAATTTTTATGCTGTGATGCAGCATAAACATCTGCATGGCATCATGCCCAGGAATCATCATTCTGAACGTACTGTATATAGACAGAACTTAGATATTCCCTGGAAGGTTCTGGCAGTCTCAAACGTCTGGTTTCCTTCCTCCTCTCTGATGGTTGGGGGATGTACCATGCAGGTGATGCTCTTATCACAGAGGCGAGAGAGAAAGTGAAGATATTTAGCGGTGTGACAGAGCCGGGTTGTATTTTGCAGGCAGGAGAACACTGCTGATCTGTGGGACACTGCGAACGCATGAGGAGCTTTCTTAGAGGCTTGTACAATATTTTTGAATGATTTCTTTGCTGTCAGTATGTGCTGGATGTCATTTTACTGTTCATACAAAAATTAGCCTGTAAGATTTTGACAAATGAAACACTCAGGAGGCGATGGGGGCAGAAAGGCCTGGAGCCAAGGTGACAATGTGTGTGCCCGGGTCCACCCGGGAAAGAAGCTGCCTGGAATGGGTCCTGAGGTCTGTCCCAGGGCTGCAGCCCACGGACGATGGCTGGGGCGGGGTTGGAAGGCTGCTCGGGGCCACCGGGGCCCTTTGGTGCCCGCAGGGTCCTGCTATTCACCGACAGTAAAATACAATTTTCAACATTGCTGAGGATAATTCAGTTATTTATTTGATCTACTTTCCGTATAATGTGTCACACTGGCAAGAGATGAACCTCGTCACATAGCTGTCAAATTAAATTCACCATTTATGTGAGCCTTTAACAGGTGTGGGTATAAGGACAGGACAAGTAAGTTAAATGTTTCTGCCCTTTATGATCTGTTTTTCCCCACTGGCATTTTGTTCTCTGACAGAAATACTCTGTTTAGATCCGGTTTTGTTTCTCAGCAGAAGATTATGTTCCGTAAAAGAGGCACCTCCTGATTTGCCTTCATTTTACTGCTTCTTGGCTGTATGTGCCTATGTGTTTATAGGACATTTTTATCTACTTCCTCTCCTAACGTGGAGAGTTCATAGGACTTTCTCACTGACTGCTGAGGAGAAGTGGCAGCTTCAGCTAGTCTGTTACAACCAGAAGTCTGTTAGTCTTCTACATAAATATCTGGGTAGTTTTAGTCAGTTTATTACTAAATATTTTTGTATTCCTCACAGAAGGTTTGGGGTTGGAAGGGACCTCTGGAGAGGATCCAGTTCCACCTCCTGCTCAAGGGCCACCCTCAGCACATTGCCCAGGACCATGTCCAGTGGGGTCTGCAGCATCTCTGACCCTCAGCACCCTCTCTGGGCAACCTGTTGTAGGGCTCGGTCACCCTCAGAGCAGAGAACAGGTCTCCTCACGTTCGGACCTTCCTGTCCTTTAGTTTGGGTCTGTTGCCTCTTGTCCTGTCACTGGGCCTCGCTAAAAAGAGGGTGGCCCTGTCCCCTGGTATTTACACACAGATGCTGCTCAGGCTTCTCCTCTGCCGCTGCGTCGCGGCTCTCAGCCTTTGCTCATGGGAGGTTCTCCGCTCCTTAACCATCTTATCAGCTCTTCCCCAGGCTCCTTCCGGAGCTCCGTGCCCGTCTCCTGGCGGGGAGCCTGGGGCTGGGCCTCCCCCTGCCCCGGGCGGCCCCGCACGCTGCCGCCGTAGCTGCTCCGCAGAGAGAAAAAAAGGAGCGTGGTTTTCTTTTCATGGTGCTAAGAAACCCTCTTCTGTCAAATATTCATTAGAATGATCATGCATAAAATGGCAATAATGAGTTGGTGCTCAGAACTTATGATTTAATTTAATGACGAAAAAAGTACAGCTGGAAACGCTCAGTAAATGTTTTCGTTCTACTCCTGCTAATGCTAATAAAATTCAGTATGATTCTCTATCTACGTGGAGAGCGCTAGAACAAATATCACATATAGTTTATCATATTCCGGTTACATTTCTTTTTTTCCTGCTTTCCCCTTTTTTTAACCTGATGTTCTAAGGATTTCCTTTTAGTGCCTGCGAACATCTCCTTTTGACAGACAGTGCAAATTAAAAGATATGGTGAGGCAAAGGAAACGGGAACCCAAATATGCCCCCTGGGTTTTCATTTACAGTTAGAAGCTACAGACACAATTACTGCTGACAGAAATTCAGAAGCCAGTGGCAGAGTGCATGTGGCAGTAGACTCATGCCAGGCAGTAATTGGGAAGATTATTTTTAATCAGAGCATATCCTACAGCCCAAACATTAGAAATCTCTTGTAAGGCTGACAGGAAATTAAACTGAGACCAAACAAAAAAGCCTCAAAATAGAAGTAATATGGTTAGAAGTCTAATGATGGCAAAGCTCACTGCTTGCTGTGTTTGGCTGTTATCTAAAGAGAATGACTTTTAACTTAAAGCAACAGATATCATTGTTAAATTGCATTTTTCAACAGAATTAAAATTAAAAGTATCAGATTAGATCAATTTTTACGTAGGTTTTTGATCAAGGCACGAAGCAGCAGGTGTAAGAGTCAGGCTGAGGAATCGTGTGTATCTATTAGTGCTCACTTTTATTATTGCTCTGGGCTTTTTACAATGCCGGAGGGAGCCACTTACCTGGAAAAAAATAATGTGAAGCCCAGGATACTCCAGGAATGCTGTGACCGTGGCAAAGCTGCCCGGACAGAGCTGCCGCTCTCGATGACCCCGCGGAATAACCTCTGCCTGACGGGCCGCCCGCGCCGGCGGCCCCGAGGAGAGGAGAGCGGGGCAGCGGCTGTGGCTTTCGCAAAGGCAGCTTTGCATCTGAGTAGATCTCGTGGCGTCGTCGTCTTTGCAGGCCTGTTCATAAACGCCAGGCAGGGTTTATCGTTGCTGACTCCCAAGTCTTCCCCCAGTTACTTCAGCGGGTCAGGAAGGAAGGGCTGAGAGCTGCTGAACGTTTCTCGCACGTTGAGCTGAAAAGGGGGTGTGCGGGGATCACCCACAAACGGTACAGAACCAGATGCAAGCAAGATATGTCTAATTGTACATTTATTTTGCGTGATAGGAATTTTTTGAACGTATGTGGACATATGTTCTTATGTCTTAATGTGATCTCATAGCAGTATAAAGAATAATATGATATAACATCTAACATCGATGTCCATGAGAGTCAGCGGGGTTATACTGTGGCTTGTGAGAACGTGAGGATTTTTTTCCCTAAATGTTTAGCTTTTTGCCAACTGTCGGTCCTTCTCCTGAGAAATGCAGAATTTAGCAGGGGTGACCAACAGGTTGCGTGAGTTGCTCAGATTCTGTCCGCGTAGCTGGATTGCAAATGAGGTTCAGTTTGTAATGTATGCAGCTTCTGCAACGTTATCTACGTGAGATCTCAAAACATGGAAATGCACTGTGTAAAGAGCTAATTAATGCAACTTCATCAGTGTGTCTGCATAGTTCATAGGAGCCTGCAGGTGCAGTGCACAGGGAGACACCCTTAACTAGATTGCGTTATGTAGGTCAAGTTTATTCTTGACCTACTACTGAGTATTTCTGTGTTTGGAAAGAAATCTTTTTAACCTCCCTTTAAAGTTTGTAAATGTGGCCCTTTTCCTTTGCAAACACAACGGCAAGAAAGTTTCTTCTAGGCTCTTAGAGAGGTGGAATGCATCTACTCTGATTTTGTCAGGTGCTTTTAGATGATTTGTTTTTGTGAAATCCTTTTTTTTTTCATGTCATAATCGGTTTGCTATTTAAAATAATACCTATATTCAGCGTAGCATAACTCTTTAACTTTCCCATATAGAAGAAATTAAAGGGGGTGAGTTAGATATAGTGCTATAAAATAAGGCACAATGAATAATTGCTCTGGTTAAATATTACAGTCCAGTTAATCACTTTGGATGTAACTATATTTTATGCACTTGTTCTCACTTAATATAGCATTACTTGGTAAATTACATACAAGAGCATATTCTTCATTCTTCCTAGAGCTATATACATTCTTGGAATTCCTGTACATTGTGTTTCTGTGTATATTCTCAGTTTCCTCAGTCACAAGAGTTAATAAATGCAGAATAAATGAGGACTACCAGTAGCAGCAGTTTGGACTGTCAGGTTTCTAAAATGAATGATAGGTCACATTATACTAAACAGAAAGTTGGCTAGGACTGCATGGTCATATATGCATTTTTCAGAAAATCAGAATTAATATCCTACAGCCTAAATAGGTTAGTAATTTAAGCAGAGTAAAGTCTAAAAGTGTGAGCTTGCATTTGAAAAATTACAGTGATTTCAAAGACTGAAAAACTGGGGCACCTGATACAGAAATCTTGAGAGACTTAATTTTCAATTATTCAGTTCAATTTTGTTGACCATGAATGAATTTTGTTATGGTATTACAAGATGGCCCAAAATCAGAAGTTATTTTGAAGAGGTACGCTTTTTTTTTTTTTTTTTTAAAAAAAAAAGCTTTAGAGATTATTAAGAAACTCTTCATCTTGTTAATTTACCTTGCCTTGTTCTCCGAGCTATCTTTGATCTCACACAAAGAAACAATACCCGGAAGGCAAAGGCTGCAGTAGTTTTAATGTATACTTTATAAGCATATCCAGCCTTCTTATTCCAACTGCCATTTCATAGTATTTTTGCGCACATATGGCTCATTTTACTTTATGAAGAAGAAACTTGTGTCTTCAGCCCAGGACTTGATTAATGAGTTTGTTTTGGCAGGAAGAGGCTCAGTTGCTCCTAGGAGCCATCCAAAGGAGTCGCTGCTCCACGGGGGCCATCCCTGCTACTCCTCCATGCGCTTTCTGGTGTTGATTCTTACTCTTTCAGATTCAGAAATATATATTTTTTTCCACGTTATTCCTGATAGTTCTAGTATCACCTAATATGCTTGTAGCGCATCTCCCTTTCTGGTTGTTCCTATTATTGTTATTTATCTTCTGTTGCATTAGGGACTCCCACTAGTGACTACTAATTTACTGATTTTTTTTTTTTTTTTCAAAATGAAGCAGTATGTAATATATTTTATGAAAAACAATGCAGTATCTTCACTGTTTTCAGTTTTAGTGGAAAGGATAATACAAAATATATCACATTTATATACTGAATATTTTGGTGATATGTGATAGATTATGTCCCTGGTTGCTTTGAAGATTCAGAATATGTACAGGACTTTTATTTTCAGGAGTATTGATACTGGGGAGTATAGAGTAGCACTTGCCTGTGGAAATGAAAAATGTGTGTAGGGAGAATCTGTTATGAGAAACATGGTCAAGCTTACTATAACTGCTAAAATCAATGAATAATTCAGTAAATATTAGATGCCACCAGCTGCCCATCCATAAAGAGAAGTGGCACGGTGTAGAATGTTACCCTGCTTTAATGTACAGCTATGTGCATTTTGGATGCCTCTTCTGTTTATACATTTTATGATCATTTTTCTTTCACAAAATTATGTGAAGTTCACAGTTGAAAAATGCACACAAAGTAAATCGCGGTTGTATGTTCTTATTAAAGCAAGAACATACATTGGGGAAAATTTTGAGTTATAACCAGGCAAAAATGGCATAGTAATTGCACATCTATTTTACTAGGTACATTCATCATACAGATATAGGGTTTAGGTATGAAGAAAAATGCAAAGTGCCTGGTTAGTTTTCTCCTCTTTTTTATTGTTCATATCTATTGAATAAATAATAAATTACTTGCTGGTGTTTAGGAGTTGATAATCAGATTTTGCTGTTGTACTTTTGAATATAAGAAAAATGCAACTATGACACCATCGTGTATGTAACTGTTTCCCAGTCCTTACATAAAAATATGAGAGCTCAAGTAATGCATTGTCAGTATTGAATCTTACGGCTTACTTTGAGTGTTGTTAATGGATGCAGGGCAAAAAAAAAAAAAAAAAGAAGAGAATTAAGATGCAAATGATTTCCTAGGAATTTCTTTTATACCGCAAGGAGTAAGTTTTTCCCTTTTCCTTTTCTTAGGAAACTCCACAGAAGTCCCATGCAAGTGGTGCCTCTTGTTTTCCCGAGCAGAGCCTGCTTTCTGTAAGTGTGATGGTTTGCTTGTTTGGGTTATTTTTCTTGCAATTGGATGGCAATTTATGTCCTATATTATGTCCTTCAGTTCTAATAGTAAATATGGAAGAATGAGGAGAAAAAAAAAAGAACTCTAAGGAAATGATACTGAGCAGATGTGGTTTTGGTACCTATTCTCCTCTAACAATTTTTGATCTGCCTAAAATCAAAAGCAGCGCTGCAGCATCTTTGCATTGGGTAATAAACATGAATTGTGCCATGGCACAGCAGCAGCGGTTCTATATGGGAAGCTTCAGTCAATTCTGTATTGAGCAGGGTGAATAAAAAGGATAGATTTATAGTTATTCTTTTATCTCCTGTGTGTGCAGTAAGTAGGGAAGTTGCACATGTGTACTGACAAGATAATAGACCAGATTCACCTTTTTCATTCAAATGCTCTGCTGTGAGTTGAGTTTCTCCCCTGCCCCCACAGCCTTGCGTCAGGGCAGGAATTCGATACACAGCCCTTCAGTCCTTGCTAGAAATAAGAAGAGTTTTATACTTAATTCTCCTACGCCGGTTTTGTGCACAAAATCGTAATGACTTGAAAGAAACATTTCATGATTTTGAGAAAGCTGCCTGACTTGCTGGACTAAAAAAGAAAAAAAAAAAAAAAAAAAAAAAAAAAAAAAAAAAAAAAGGTTCATCTTGGAGACAGATTTAAATCAATTTTGTCGTGCTAAGCGTGCTTGCTGCTTTTAGCTTTTCCTCCATCAGGAACAGCATTTCCTATCACGGAGCAGCCGTGCAGCTCTGAGCAGAATGTGACACAATTGGCAGCTGACGTTAAAAAAAAATCCCGGTACAAAAATGTAAGAGAGTGAGGTTGGGGTTTCTAACCTGTGGGAGACACTGGTCCCCGAGATAATTACTGCAGCGGTGTTGGAAAGCTGACATTAATTTGTCTATGAATACAGGGCTTCGGTATCTATAAATGTGGTTAAAGCAAGAGATATTCATCTTGCTGCAGCACGCGAAAGCAGAGATTGGGGATATATGACAATAAAGAAGCAGCAAATACTCATTTGGAATTTGGGGAGGATTTAATGCTGCCAAATCTCCGTGTGCATAATTGGTTTTATTATTTTCCCTTGTGACCATAACCTAACCAGCACAATGAATATCAATCAACTTCTGGGGCTAAGAGGTCTCTCTCTTTTCGCCAAGCCGAGAGGGAAGTCCAGGATGTTGCCTGGTAACCGGCTATGCAGATGAGTTGGCTCTTAAGTGCACCATATGGCTGGGCGTTATGCCCTATTCACCCGTGACATGATGTACACATGTAGTACATTACTGATTATAAAATGGTTTGTCCCATTCCCTTATTTAGAAGAAGCATTTAAAAATAGCAGTTCAGGTCCGGCGCAGACTTGTTAGATTACGGCCTTCTCCGTAATGGCATTTCTGTCGTAAGGAGCAGCAAAGGTACAGTAATCACCCGGGATTGCGTTGCATGCTACACAGGAATTCCAGGATCATTTCTAGCTATGGGGTTTTTACAGGCTTTTGTCTGCTCTGTTTGAGTATATCCATATGTATATTTGGGTAAATATAATTGTAATCGTTCCATCACCGAGGAATCCTGTGTTTTTTAATTTTGTGTTAAAGTTGGTTGATTCTAGCTCAGCACCTATGGATTCGTTTAAGTTTTGAGCTCCTATTACTTGCACAGGGCAACCAAAGCGGCCGTGCGTTGAGCAAACCAGTAGGTAAAGCAACAAAAAGCAGTTCTAGCAAACAGCTACCAAAACTAAACCCGGCTGCTGGAGGAAATGCAATTGCTCCGAATTCACAGCGGGAAACCACTACGAGCAAAGAGTTGCCGGAGCCTTTGTAGGAAGTTTATAGGATAACTGTATATCAACCCCTCATCGATGCAGTCCTAATTCACTCCTTTAACTAAGACATTGTTCCCGCTCTGTCATCATAAATTGATATTCATTAAGGTGGGAGGATTCAGCTAAAAGGTCTTCGCATGATTTAATTTCCTGATGGCAAGCGTGTGGGATGCTGTATTAGACAAGAAAATAAGCCATGATCTCTGTGCTCTCCCTCTCAAATGGCACTGAAAAAGGAAAAGCAGGAGGTGGGACTGGTGCTGTGCATTTTGGCAGTTCTGTGCGCGGGGGGAATGGCCGAGCTGGGCACAGAGGGCGGCACCAGCAGCCCCAGGGAGGCTCCTGGGCACGTCCCTGCACTCGGCTGCTCCGGGAACAGGGATTGTTTTGCTCAGGCCTCTCCTAAGGGCAAATCCCTTGCCTAAACTCGTAATTCTTTAGCGAATAAGCCGTTGTCTGGTGACATGTCAGCATAAGTTCCCTAACAACATTTCAGCAAAAAGGAGGAGAAAGCTGCTGTTATTTTGCCACAGTTTTTCAGAGCTGTGTTTCCTCTTCAGGAAGTTTTTACAGCCACTTGTGGAGAGAAAAGCTCTGTATACTTGTCCGTTTTATCAGTTTTTCATCATCAGTATGAAGCACAGAAAGTACAGATTGTGCTTTGGTTCATGGCTCGATAAGCTGCTGTGGGTAGCGAGTTCATTCGTTTAGTATCAGAACTGTTTTGGGATAGAATTTTTAATACAGGAAAAGGATGAGCAATTGGTGCTGCACCAAGTTATTCCAGTAAACTTGCCCTCTGTGCAGAGGGCTCTGCGGCTGCTTTTGGGAAGAGCTGCTATTAATAATTAGAGAAAAATAGCTGTCGTTGCCTTTAAAATATTGTAGTAACGCAGATGATGGATCTCTTCTCTCCCTCTTTTTGAATGCGTCTTTTAAAATTGTTAAATACAACAAATCTTTCTGCCAAGACAAGGTAGCATATCACAGAGGATCCTGAGGAGCTGAGCGTGACCTAGGGATTGCTAAACGAGAAGCATGAGCAAAATAGCCGGTATTGTCATCGTTCTCTAATAAATTTAGAAGAAAAAACATTTCAATGATTTTCTAATTGTTCATTGTGCGGGGTGCTGTAATGCTATTTTAGTGATTGTAGTAGTCTGCAGATGTTTTAAAAATTACAGCAGCTTGAAATACTGCTATTTGTGAATTACAGGAAAAAAAGAGTTGAAAAATGTTAGTTAAGCGACAGAAATGAAGCGATCCGTTCTGCTCCCCTACGTCACCTGAGCTGGCAGGGGGAACTGCTTAATTCCGAGGATCTGCTCCATTGTCGTGTTATTCCTTGCCGTCTTGTGCCACCCTGACAGAGCAGCACCACTTACTGCAGGAATTCGTAAGGCCGAGGAGCAGCCAGGCACCCGCACGCCCCTAATGACGGGCAGGAGACCCCTCTCTCGGGTGCTTTTCTTCAGAAAAAGCTTAGCTAAGGTCACTAAGCCTGACCTGGGCTTAGTTTTTTTTTTTTTTTTTCCTAGTGCTGGTGAAAGTAATTCAATTAATTTTAGCTGGTTGATTTTTAGCATTGCTTTCCCCTTAGTTAGACTTGGGCTTCAAGTTAGACATGAGCTGTATTTTTTCTCCTGCATAGGGAATTAAATGTTTTACCTTTCTTAATGTGCATTTTTGATGTCTCCATATATTACAAGTTTTACCTCATTTCATTTTCCACAGAGGAAGAAAGTGATGTTTTGTTTTATTGGATAGCACTAATCTGAAGCTCATATAACACAAATTTCTAATAATCTTCCACAAGAAAAGCATTTATATGGTGACAGGTTTACCTGAATCAGTGTTAAAACAACCCACTGCAGTAAGTTATGGTGCCTAGATTGTAAAAGGGCAGTTTTCATATGTTTGCATGAGTTGCTGTGAGAATATCTACTTTTGATTAGCTGCTCATTTCACAGAAATCGTGATCTTTCGTTATAAATGAAGACAGTCGCTCTCCTTGGGTACTTAGTGCTCTGGTATCACTGGAGATGTCTACATTTATTAAAGGGCTTTAAGCAGATTCGATAACATAAAGCTTACTGAAATGTAAGAGCATGCAATTTTTGGAAAAGAGAGGCAGCCTCCTAACCCAGGTGCTCTTTGCAAATACCAACCTAGACCAACTCAGCCAGGGGGGTGAGCTTTGCTCTTCTCTCTCTGCGCTGTGTACAAATGGATGTGCAAAGAAAAAAAAATCTAATCATTTCTTCTTTTTCCCCTTCTTGGCTTCTAACAATGATGGACTGTCCTTTGTGGACTTTCTAATTTCTCCGTCTTTGTAAACAGTCTCTTGATGCTACCTACTGTAAGCTAGACAGGTTGAATATGGATTAATTTTAGGATCTGAATATACCGCATGAAGCAGCCTGTTCAGTGATACTACTGAGATATTTCCTTTACAATTACAATGTTGCAGACCCTTTCTCCTTCAGACCTCTAACATGCCGAGGTGAGGAATACTTCCCTGTGCATGGGAACACGTATGTATCTCGGAGTGCTTCTGCGGGATACTCTCCGGGTTGCAGCAGTAAAACAGTTTTGATCGAGTTCGTTACCATAGTGTCATGGCATTTAGCAAATATCAAGCACAGCAAATTCCTGGGAGGTTAGTAACTGTTATTACCTCCATATTACACAGGAAGAAACTAGGAAATTGAGCAGCCTGACTGATGGGCAGGGGAGGGAGGGTAGCAGAGCCAAGATTTGAATACCTATTTCCCAAACACCAAATCATCACCGTCCTTACCGGGTCGTCTTTCCCCCTTCTCTCCCTCTAACTCAGTAGCTTTTATGGTTAATGATTTTTACAATTAACAAGTGAAAAATAACTTGCAATTTCATGCTCTCTCCTGTCTCTTAAGAAATTGAAATTTTGCTTCGAGAAAATCATGCTATTACTCTTAGTAAAGCCCTATCAGCATAGCTCAGAGCTAATTGAAATTTAATGGTTCTCGTGGTGATCCGGGTCATGCCAAGGGATGTTAGTGCTCTTTATTAAAGATCCACGCTTGATCCTTTCTTCGTTTTCTTTGAAGAGCGTGCAGACTTCTACAACGCCGGATATTTGGAGAGGATGGAGGTGCACTCGTTGCAAGCATTGCAGGTAGCTCGGGCAGTTGAGTTCAGCCAACTGATGAGTTTGAAAATGTCTGTTCAGCGGGGAAGGAGCATGCTGGAAAACAAATTTAAAATGAAGTATTTATTGTTAGTCTGTGTAGTTTGAGATGAGCCGGCACGTGAGTAGCGCAGGCTTGGGGGAGTAACCGCGTGCTCGGCTGGGCTTCCAGCTCCTCCAGGCTGGTCTCCTGCCTTGAGAAACCGTAGCTCCCCGGCCAGGCCGTGACCTGATCTTTTCAGACACTTTCTAGCATCTGTGGAAATACTTCATTCGAGCACTGGGCTTTAGCACTTTGGGATTTCTCTCCCAGTACTTAAGCCTGTATCCTTTACGGTACTAACACGCATCTGATAATGCATTAATGAAAAGGATTTGCCTGTGACCTGCCTTGCCCGCTAGTCATCCAGAGCAGTTGTGAGCGTATTGATGACAGAGCAGCGGCCTCCCCTGCGCATGGGAGGCTGCAGAGCTGCCTTTGCCACCGACTGGCTGAGCTTGTTTTAGCGGCACCCTAAAGAAGCAGCTGCCCGAGAACTTGTCAGATGAGGGACATGTTTGAGCCTTGTGTACGAGTCATCTCCAGCTAGCACGGACTGTATTTCAGCACGGGATGTACCTTCTTTATGTTGATACAATCAAGAAACCCCTTTCCCTGTAGGCCTGCTGCTCTTCTGCTCCTACTTCCGTGCTAAGTTTTCTCTTGCTACATCTACCCCTCAGAGGAACAGCTAAATGACTTCGTGGAAAAAAATGTATATACTTTGGCTTTACACTGGAAAAGATTGATTTGATATTCTTCTCAAATCATGTTTTTATCAAGACCAAGTTGCTCTGTGCTATTGATTTTCCGTCTGCACAGTCTACTTGTTATGCAAAGCCAAAATAATTTATATTTTTATTCTGTCTTTTGTACAAGCCAGCACAAGTCAATAACTTGGCCGCTCAGGTTTCTTGAAAGAAAATAAAGAGTTTTAACATGAGAGGTGGCTTCCAAGTGTTTGTGCTTTCTTGATGCCTGAATCTTATCCTGTGGTCAGTGGGGTTCATTTTGTCCAAGGGGCGTTTCAACAACATGGTCACTACAGCAGGTAGTTGTAATGAAAATATAGACGCTTGCCTACAGGCGATAGAATTGTCACTGATCACAGAACAGATGTGAGAGATAATTATGCAAAAAATGCTTGTAAATAAATAAAGGCTGAATGCATACAAGGACAAAATCAGTTTCATGTGAGCTGCCTATTTCAAGGCAGAAATTCTGATTATGTGAATTGTAAGGCCTCAGGAAATACAAATTTGGAGTTATTTTATTCTAGCTTTTGGCCATTGCAGAACACTGTAATGAAACAACTAAAACTGATCGTACAGAAGTAATTTTATAGAAGATTGATCAAATTTCTAATTACTGAATCTGTCAAGAATATTAATATAAGGACTGTGGTTAGGAGAATATAAATTGACACCCTATAGGTATGCTTAAAATGATATACTCCATGTTTATTTAAAGGCTAGTGAAGAAAAATTCTTCTCTTATATTTGATGTTTAACCACCATGTAAATCTGCATTTGCATAACTTGATGAATATCATTACAGTTAGGGTTTCACTGTGGTTTAGTTTGTACCAATGGGGAGAGAGCAGGAAAATTTTTAAGAAAATCCTTATAAAGTAGCTGTAGCGTCACTTTTGGAAATGTTAATAACATTTTATAGCATCTAATGTACGTTTAAATGAAATATAGTGCAGATAGAAAATACTAGTTTTAAGAAGAGAGTTGGGGTCATTGTAAAGATACGGAGATGAGCGGGAAGCTCAGATGAGCTTCTGATGAAGAAGATGAGCCGAAGCTCAGCGTCGCAGCAGGTAGCAGAGCCTCCGGATTTGGGTTTTGCTCCCATGCCAGGGAAGAGAAGCGGTGGGGAAATTTTTGGACCACTGTCTAAATTCAAATCACATTCACAGTGGGCTTTTTCTTTATTTTCTTTTTCTTTTTTTCTTTTTCTTTTTTTTTTTTTAAGGTAGAGCTCCATGGGAAATCTATTCTATCCGGTCTGTAAAAGGGACCAAATAGTGACATGACGATGCTGCTGTTGAGACAGGAATATTCAGGCCAGACAAAACTAAGGCTGCCAGGGAAACTGTAGAAAGCTCTCATACAGCTGAAGGATTAAGTGAGGGAATAAAATTCACTTTCAGCATTTCATAATAGATGGAAATTGGTTCTAGGAGGAGGGAGTGAATGACTATTATTGCTCAGAAACCTTTCTTGGAAACATTAGGTGGATTGATCAGGAGCATTACTTCAATGCTTGGCAGCTGTCAAAGGACCGAAAAGAATATTTAGTAATTTTCAGAACAGCGTTGGGTACAGAAAATGTGAGTCTGTCGCTGCTGGAGTTAGTGGTGGTCTCACATGTTGGTTCCTGCATGCAGTTCTGCTTATCCCATGTCAGAAAAGAAGCAGAGTATGGAGAAAGGATCAGAGGTACCGCGTGACTTGTGTAGAGGGAAGGGATTAAATACAAGGTAGAGCTCTTCATCTTGGAAAGGTGAGTGAAACGTGAGACAAGTCATTGAAACTATTATTAATGTGAATATTGATGTTATAGTGATATGACTCATAAAACAAGGATTATGGACTCAATGAAATGATCAAACAAAGGCTGGTGAAAGGAGCTGTTTTTTTTTCTCAGGGTACCTAATGCTATGTATTTGTAGATTTGCTGCATCTTTGCAACTGGATATTGTAGATGCCAACAGCGTACAAAGAACCACTTTATTTTCATTCTCCTTAAACATGTATGATAAAGCTTAGTGGTACATGAAGGTACTTGTGCTGTTCTCTTGCTGAAGTTCATTTTTGTCTGATAATATTTATGTATGCCCAGAGTATTTTCACAGTTCACCCTTCTCTGATGATTCAGAATCCTCTTTCAAGGCTTCTTCTGGCTAAAAGTGAGCTGAGCACAGCAGGTCTCAGCACAGAAGCCGGGTGTTTCTGAAAGCTGCAGGTGTTTGCCAAGAGCACACGGGAGAGAATAAACACCTGGCAGGGTTATTAGCAACTGTGGGATGGAAACAGAGGTGAACATGGCATCTTTTTGTAAGATTTCTGAAGTGTATAATATTAGTATTTAAATTTCCACTGTTCAGGAAAAGGTTATTTCGGTTTCAGATAGGCTTAAAAATGCAAAGCTAATAAAAGTAGCCTTCTTGGGAGTGGAGTGTTTCATCTGATCTTTGATATATGGCATTAGAAATGTATTTATGAATCTAGTATTTAGCTCTTTGTTTTAAATTTTTTTTTCTGTATACAAATAATTATAGCTTATCTATAAAGGTATCTATATGGGTATATGAATGCCTTGCAAAATCTTTTTATTTTAGATTTTAAAATTGTAATTCAATCTCTATATTAAATTTGAGTTCCTTTTTATATAAGGAATCTATTTTGATTCTTTCCATATATATTTTCTCCTTTGTCAGTATTTGCTGTCATCTTAAAATTCACTTCAAAATACTTCTTCCTGTCAGTTTTATTTGTTAATATCTGTAATACTGAACTATAATGATTCAACATTGAGTCAGGCTGATATTAGCATCAGAAAGGACAAGAAATCTTTCTGAAATTTTATTGATTTAAGAAACATCTATCTCTTAGAATTCTCTTTGCATCCTTTGAAGGCATGCCACAACAACATGTTTTCAAATCCTAACCCAATTTTTTATTTTATTTTAGCAATCATTTAGCAAATCCAACTGTGTATTATTTAAGTTGGCATTTGAATATGTCCTTAAATGATGGGTTGCTGTTCATATCATATCTTCAACATGGTGATGTTCTCTACAATTTTATCTTAATCCAAATAAATCTCTCTGAGGGGAAAGACAACAAATTAAAGTTAAGAGGGATATTTGTGAGGTGATGGCTGCTAAGATGCTTTTAATCCAATGTAAAAACAAAACAAAACTTTAGAAGTTGTTTTAACAGTATCACAGGTAGCAAAATAATACTAAAACTCAGCAGCAGAGAATTCTGCCTTCTCTGTATTCCCCCAATGTGTGCGTGTGCGGTGGGCACTGCTGCAGGGACTTGTTGGCTCTGGTGGCCCTGAGATGGGACACAAGGACTTCTGCAATGAGAAAATGGTGCTACTCGAGTTATTAGAGGAAAAAGGTGGTTCAGAGCAAGGATATAGTTTTCTCTTTATGGGCTCCTCCAGTTCTGTTCACTGTAGAGGAATCCCAATGGGATTATTTCTTTTAAGACTAAAATTAGCCATTGTAAATGCCTCCATAAATGGGCAAGAACTTCTGTCTTTGTGCACCACGTTGCTGCAGCCACACAGGTGTTCTCATTCAAGCTATTTGCAAGGCAATGCTGCCCAGGTGTTGCTGATCATCAGCTAACGAGGAGCTGGCAAATAAGTAGCTGGGAGGAAGGGCTGCCTCTTGTTGCTCCTTCGGCCAGGGTAGCAGGAGCTCTGCTGGTCTTTGTGTTTCCAGGGCTGCGTGACCATGGCACGGGGTCTCCTTCCACCACGCTGCTTTCCTGGCACTCATCTTGGGGGTAAGAAAATGCAGTGTGTTTTCTGACCGAATACAGGGAGAAACAGGCTTATGGACAGGGGGTTCGTTAAGGTCCTGGGGCCATTCCGTGTCTACAGGGACCAGAAATACCTGTGTTAGGTTCATAAATATAGCACCCTCTTCTTTCTTAATTGGTCTGCAATTCCATGTTAGAGCCAAGTTTACGCTAACGAGGCGCCTTTTCCATATATTGGAGCCTTGTTGTTCTCCCCCTCACCCGTCCCTAGGTTTTGTGCTGCCCTAGGGCTGCCTTGCTGCATGCGAGCGGGGCTGACCTGTTGTGGCTGGGGTATGCATAGAGGTTTACACTTAAAATGACTTATACAGCACTACTTACTGCCTTTAGTCAACTGTTTTATTTAGTATTTGAGGCCGCAGTCTTGGAACACCTGTGGTAGGGGCCGGTGCAACGGAGGTAGGTGCTTGCCCTGGTGCTGGGAGGGTGGCTGGTGCCGCAGCAAGGCGGGAGGATTAATGAACTGCAAGAGGGACAGGCTGAAGAGGCAGTGGGACTGACCGGCCCAGGTGTGAGACCAGAGTCTTGAGAGCCTGTTAAAGCAGGGTGGTATGAAGACGTAAACCAAAATAGGAGTGTTGCCTACAGTACAGAGAAGCCTCCCTTGTCAAAAGGAAATAAAGCTCAGCAGAGGTTTCTGGCATATTTGGGAAATACTGCTTTTGATACCGGTCACAATTCTGTTTCTTTGGACAACTTCTATGCTAAGAGATGTTCAGACCCTGTGAATATTTCTCAGATATATCAGAAGCTTGAGTATGTTACACCTTGGCTGCTTCAGTGAGAAAATTTTGTTGTGGACCAGTAGTTTTATGGCTACACACTACACGAGGCTTTGCATGGATTTTAACACTTTCATGTCTCTGTGGGGAAGTATTCTGAGAAAAAGAGAAATATTTCAGTATGCCCAACTATGTGTTGGGCATGTGTTTGCTTGGGAGAAGAAGTTATAAGCATTTCTGTCTTTCAGAAGCCTTCCTGTTTTTTAAGGTCTCAAAGGTTGAAGCGTGGTTTCTTCCCAAAATAAGATGCATCTTTGTGACTAACTGCTAAATTTGAGTCTTTTGTATTACAACACTCTGTCATTCAGTTTCAACAATGTATTTAAGCCATTACACTTAAATAGGTACCAAATAAATTCTTCTATAGTATCTCCTTGATGTTTCACATTAGAAAAATACTTCAAAACAGTTTCCTGTTAATTATTTTCATACTGAGAAATGATGCTGTTTGTAGGTACTTCCATGGACCGAGGAACCTCACTGAACATGAACATTTGGCATCTCTGAAATATCAGCCTGAGATCTCTAGGCTAAGACTAAGCTGAACCCCCTTGCTCAAGGGAGGGAGGACTTGTGCTAGGAAAGGGTGGGTAAGAGAAAGAAAACTTAATGGGAGATGTAATTTCTCATTCTAATTGCATTTATATTGCTTATTTTTTTTTTTTTTTAAAGTAAACAGGAGTGGTTCAGATGGTAGAGTCACGAGTGTCTTGACACCAGTTGCCCAAAGCAGTTTTCTTGTTGGAAAAGTTTAGCCTCTATACTCTAAACTATGACAAAATCGTAATTTGGCAAATATACTGAAGTGAAAATGTTGCACAGATATCTGCTTTTGAAAGTTGATTAATGTTTCATAGCGTTTGCTTACAATATGTATAATAAAATTGTGCATAATTCAAAAGCATGCTATTTGATCTTGCAGCAGTTATTGAACTAAGAGTTTTTATAACACGCGTAAACAAATATATCAAACTAATGGTAGAAGTGCTCAAGGATAAAGTACATCAGTTGTCTGAGAACTCAAAAATGCTACTTTAGGCTTTCACCTTGTATGATGTCAAATATACAGTGAACATTTTAAAAACAACTTTCACATTTCAAGCAACATTCCCCATTCTGCAGCACAAAAATTATAGAGTTTTTTTTCTTAAATAATAAAAGATAGGAGCTGGTAAAGCATAAATAGTCACCATATCAAGTCTTAAGTTGGTCTTCCAAAAACTTTTGCCGGCTGAATTATTACTGCAGAGTTACAGTGCAAAGGTTCTTTCACTTTTGCTTGCCTGTTTCCCTGCCCCTTTCCCAGATTTTGCTTCGTTCAGTTAAGGATGCATAATGATTGCAGCAGCAGGTGGAAATGGGCTTTGCAATGCATGCACATTTATTCACAAGGCATCATTACGGTGTGTTTAGGAGCAGAATATCTGCTGCTGGCTTCTGCCTCGCAGTCTGCCCAGGCCACTGACATGCTGATGTTAGGGCGAGAGACGGGAGCTGGGGAAAGCAGCCTTAGAAAAACAGGTAATAGGAGCTTCAATGCAGACTTGGAATAATTTCCTGCCTTACCAGCCTTGACTGATCAGCTGTTGTTCAGGGGTTCTGATTGGTGTGTGTGCTTCTTGTTTAGGTTACTTTTTCCACCTCTTCTTTTTGCTGGCCACCTTTTCCCCAAAGTCATTAGGTTATTTCACACTGCAGCCGACCTCCCTCCACCTTGTGTTCCAGTGTATCCTTATGCTGCTGGGACATGAAGTAAGCAAAAAGAGAAAATCCATTAAGCATCCCTCGTACTTTGAAAGACATTTAAGATTGCCATTGCACAGAAGAGCAGTAGTGGTTTAGTAAAATATTGGCAATGAATTTTCTTCTTTATTATCACTGCAGAATTCTCTAGTGTGACATTTTGAAATACCTAACTTTCATTCTGGGAGGGTACTCGCACAGTTTCAATTTTTTTTTTAACGTATAATAAATTTCAGACCTATGCTATTGACGAACAGATTCAGGCGAGGATGGGGCCGTGTTTTCTGTAATAGTGATGAACAGATTCAGGTGAGGATGGTGTCAAATGTAGTGAAGATTGGTGGTGATAGTGAGAACAGCAAATAACAAAATGGTATTAGAATGTCAAAGGTGGAACCTTTGTGCTCATCTAGACTTGTTCAAAGAAAATACAGAGTTCTTTAAAATGAACGTAATCTTTGGACAGATTTTTGGCACCTTTGTAGAGATTTTGTAGAGATTAGGAAGAAAATGTCCTTTGAAGTTGAACTAAATGGTATGCATGGACACCTGTGAATAACCAATCTTGATTGCATGGTGAAGGGTTGTCTTCCTCCTGCCAAATGTTTAGACCGGTCTGTTTAGTATAGCTTGACAGCACAAAAATCTTCAGGTTTTTCTCTTGTCTTTTTCGGAGAACGTATCTGTATCTTGGCAGGATTTGTGTTGTGCACTGTGGGGTTTTGTTGCAAGCCCTTGGGAAGGGTGGCTGGTAGCAGGAGACCTGTGGAGACGTGCGGGGCTTTGTGCTCCGGGGTCCGCAGACGGGAGCAGGCACGGGATGTGGCATGTTGTGTGTGGCCCCAAGGGGTTGGTGTAAGGCTTGCTGAAGCTGATAGGAAGACTCCTCTTGACTCCTAATGCAGTTTTCAGTTGCAGAGGAGGGGGTGTGTGTGTTTATCTGTACTGCCTGCATTCGAGGAAGCCACGAAATGAGGTGGTTTCTTCCTGGTTGAAGCGTATCCCAATGACAAGGGTCACGTGCATGAGCTAGGTGCCAGCTCCTAAAGGTTAGCTAACGCTGCCACCAAGGAAAGAGATGTTTCAAATTAAAAACAGCTTGCAGGTTTATGATAAGATTCCATAAGAGGCAGTGTCAAAATGGATCTGAGCTTGATAGAAAGATGGGCAAATCTGTTCTGCAACTATTATAGAAATTAGATGTGCTCTTTTGTGAAGCAGTAACCTTGATTTCGTTGCCTTGAGAAGGAAGAATTTAAGTGAAAAGAAACAGCCTGCAAACAGACAACAGTTACACTGCAAAATTTCTAGCAGAAAGCAGTATCAAATTCTAGGAAGAAAAAAGCCTTCATCGATAGGTACCATTTAAAAAAAAAAAAAAAAATCAGGAATGGTAAAGACAAGTTTAGGCTGTCTTGGAGCAAGAGGATGGTATAGTGCCCTCTGGCCCTATTTAAATGCTTGTCTAAAGACAAGGCTTGGGATTCTCTTGGAAACTTGTGCTGTCAGCTGCAAGCTGTGACAAGGTAACTACTGCTGTGCACAGCTCAGGGGGATCTGAATGCTCTTAAAGCAAAATACTGTTTTTTAAAAAAAAATCCCAAAATAAAAGATTCTATTCTGTAGTGTAGTCCAACTGATTAGTTCTCCTTTCCTTTTCCTTCTCCTACCGTGGTTTCTGAGCAGTGGTTTTCTCTGAACAAGGAATCTCCCTCCGCCGCTGCCCTTGCAGTGCAAATCGCCGGAATCTGGAAATGCATCTTGACAATTGGTTTATAGCGACAGGTCAGCGGATAATAGCTGGGGACCAGGGGGTAAATGGTGCTTGCGAACAGGCTGCCTTTCTATATCCTCAGCAATATTCCAGAAAAATGACGGTTCATTGCTGGTGTCAGGTTTGGAAATGTTGCAGTGAAATGAAGTCCTGTGTTTTGTTGCTGGAGGTGATGCTTTGTCTTGCATTCTGCTTCCTGCCTCTAAGTCAAGTTGTGTGATAATGACCACTATGGGTATTGACCAAAATCTTTAATGATAAAGCTGTAGGGATGTAGGCGCCGTTATGGGGTTGAGCTGTTGGGGTCTTCATGTGTGTGAGACCTTACTGTGCCTCCTGCCCCGCTTTGGGTGTTTTGTCACACCAGCGCAGAGGTCAGCAACAAAAAGACCCCAACATGAAATGCACTGTGCTCTTGGCATACACTGAACTTCTTCTGTACCAAGGTAACACTCTCAGAGCTTCTTGGGCAATTTGAGGTCCTCGATATGCTGAGGTTGAGAGCTAAGGAACAAATAGCTCATTTTTAATGAGAATATGCACCAGATACCTAGTTGGTCATATTTCTGTCTTGCTTTTTCATGCTTGATGGCTTATGATCTTGCAGTGCTCTGCTATATATTATCTGTAAAAGGTGATTTCCCTAGTGGAGCTTAAAAATGACTAATTTATTGATGCATTTTAGGCATACATTAAGGGCTTGAAGGGGAGCGTGTATATTTAACATAACCATTTTTAATCTGGGCCTGCTTAGCAAAGAGCGTGGTCAATTACTTTTCCTGCTGTCTCCTGTTTGTTTTGGTACGAGCATGATTTGTAATAATCTGCTATTATTGAAATACAATTTTCTGACACGTTGTGTCATAGAACAGAATGTGTGTATTAACCTCCATGACCTAGGGACGATGGAAATGAAAATGCAGCTCTTGCAGAGAGCTGGATGCCTGCACGTCAAAAAACAAAACCCAGAGGAAGATGTATCTGAGAAAGCCCCGAGCCATCAGTGGTCCCTCAGAAGGGTAACATCGTAGCTTCAGCGAGAACACTGCCCTCTGTGGACACCGAACAGCTAAGTGTACAGTTTGTTTTAAGGCTCTTGGCATCATGATTTCACGTGGCCCATACGGGGCCTGGGACCTGGAAAGGGAAGCTGGTGTCACCTGCAGCTTGCTGCAGACACCAGCAGTGCATTTACAAGGGCTGGTTCACAATAACCAGCGTTTCCAGAGCAGAGTGCCAAGAGAGGCACAGGTCAGTTAATTGCTTGTTTGCTTTAAGACTGTTCTTGGTGGAATAGTCACTTAGCTGGCATCAACTTTTGTGCTTGGTGCCAGAAGCCTTGCTCTGGCAGCAGCAGCTCCATCCCAGCCTGGCATGGGTTTCCCTCTGTTTCCAGGCTTACTCACTTCAGTAAGAGGCAGCAGTTAAATGATCCAAAGTAATTTTTAACAAAATTAACCTGTCTTGTCCAGGTCACATCAACTCGTGCTCTGGAGGGTGTTTCCCGGGAAAGAAACTGGCTCCGTGCTGCTAGGGCAAGGGCAATCCGGTGCCGAGGGTGGGCTGTCGGCCTTGCCCCTTGCAGTGCTCCCTGGGGAGCTCGTTCCCTGGGAACGTCGGTTGTGGGTAATAAAAACTGATGGGTATTATGTGGGGGAAGGAGATGAGCAGGGCCCTCGTTGCTTTTTTCTGGTGCCATTGGCAGTGGCAACGAGCTCCCTCTGGCCTTTGGGGATGCTCAGTCTTGTGTTGGACTTTCCAGGTTAATTGGGTGTTGTCTTGCTTTTAATGTCCCTCTTCTCTACCACCAAAGAAGCACCTGGAGCATCTGAAAAAGGCCGACCTGGGGAGCACAGGACAGCGGGGCCGTCTGGGCTGCATTTGGTCCTGTCCCTGGGCTTGGATACCTTTAATACTTCCTCTGAAAAAAGCCTCAAAGACTAAAGGACGAGAAAAAGGGAGAGAATGAGCTCCGTGTTCGTGCCGCTGACTCTTTCTTTAGGCTGTTGTCACACCACCTCAGGCGATTGGAGTAAAAAAAAAAAAAAAAAAAAAATCACAGCCTCTAACATGAAACCCACTTCAGTCTGATAAGATAAATTTAGACAGGCCAAGAAATCTTTATTTCTCTGCAAAGTTATTGGTTCACATATCCTGCTCGTAGATTATAGGGGGAATTGATTTTTGTTTTCAGAGGAAGAATTTTTACAATTCTTATTGTCTATCAAGCCTGGTTTAATTTACTTAATTCTTCTTCCTGCTCACTGAACAGTGTTTGTGTGTGTGTGTGTGTGTGTGTGTATATATATATATATTTTTTTTTTTTTTTCTCTCCAGGCTCTCTCTTAGATGCTTTTTAATTCTGCTTGGATGTTTTTTCCCAAGAGTGCCGTGGAACACTTAAACCATTAGTATGAGAGCATACATTAACAAGCACTCTTCAGCTATGTAGATGCTAATCTAATTTACCATCTCAGTTTGCAAGATCATGTGTTTTCCTTCTCAGTATTGGATTTAAACTTATTGTTGAAAATTCTATAAAGTAAAAAGGATATAGGAGATAGGACTTCCCTCTGTTGAAGTTCGAGTGGGGAATTTTTCCTCCTTTGTAGGCCTCCAGAAGCAATGCTCTGGCAAGAGAGGTGCCACAAAAGTGTGGGAATACAAACGTAATGGCCTTTGATACTAAAATTTGTTTCCTCTGCCCATTTAGAAATGGTTTAACATTCTTATACTGAACTTGAGGAGAAAGTGGGTGATGAAACGTGATACTTGTGGTGCAAGTTTTTTGTTAAAAGTTTTTGACAGAGAAAAACTTGTGACGTAGGCCCTCCCCCTTTACTGATGACTCACTGCAATAGCCCCAGTGAAGAAGACAGCACGTTCTGCGAGGGGAAACTGCTCCCGATCCAAGTTTCTGGCAAGTGAGAGCAAACACGGTATTTCTGCTAAGTGTGACCGGCCTCTGCTGACTTGGGGTTCTAGACTTGGGTCCCTAGGACTTTCTGTCTCCCTCCAGTCCAGGGCCCCCTTCCCTCCCACCCCATTTATAGGAAAATTTGAGGGCCGGTGGCCAGTGCAGCCTGTCCTGATGGGCTCGCTGTGGTTTAGCATCTCTGGCGTCCCAGGATAGCTGCTCTTCCTGGATCCACCCTCGGGTGGAGGGAGCTGTGGTGGGGAACTGGCCCCGTGGGACTCGGTGCGCATGGAAAGACAGCGCAGGACCCCATGGTCCTGCCTTGTGCCTGGATTAAAACGAATCCCAACAGCTGGGAGAGCTCTTCCATATTTATCGTACTTTATGTATAATGAAACGCTCATGTTGGTAATTGCTAGGAGATTAAACCTTTTCAAAGACGCAGTGAGTGAATACTAATGCTCTGCGACTGATACTGGGGAGGGAGGAAAGGAGGCAAAATCCTTGTGTTCAGGGATTGCGATACCCAGAAGAAGCTTTTTACAAGTTGTAGGCAGCCAGAACAGGGGCTTTTTAGACCAGATGAGTCTACAGATTTCTCTGTGAAACAGAATTGTTCCTCCGTGATGGAAACGATTCAGTTCTGGACCTTGATCCAATCTGATGGGCCTCGCTTTGTGCTACTAGTGGTATATGTTTTGCTGTTGTTTTTAGAGGGATGCATGGGACAAGATCTCTGAAATACTGAGTCACCGAACTTAATATGCTGTTAATTAATTATTTCTTAGAGCTGATCTTAATCTCTCTGCTTATACCGATATTTTCCTGTTTTCTGTCTCACTGTGTATGTGCTCTTTAGAAGAGTTCACAGAATAAATTAACAATATGGCAATATCATCACTATAATAGTATACCAGGGAAGTGGTGGCCATCATCCCCTCTCATGGGTGAGCAGTAGTCAATATTCCCTTTCCATCTCTCCCGTTTCCTTTTGGGCCGTGCACCAGCACCTTCTGCATGGCCATCCCTCCCTTCGGGTGAGTTTATGATGCGCTTTTCCTCCTGTTGCAATTCTCATAGAGAAAAGACAGGCAGGTAGTTTGAAGGAAAGCGATCAGTGACTTTATTCGCAGCAAGATCAGTGCCTTTGGAAATGATATTTTTTTTTAAAAAAAAGTATGTTTAAGCTAGTTAAGACAATAGGAACTTTAGAAAATCTTTCCAGAGCTCACTGAAGATGGAAGAAAATTTATATGGGCTTGTATATAAGTTAATGCCCATAAGAAGCAATATTAAAACTCCTGAACTCTAAGTTCCCTTTAAATTAAAAAAAAAAAAAAAACACTAATTTTGTGTTAAAATTAAGGACTAGCTCCATGATGCTTTTGAAGTGCCTCAGTCCATTAAAACTGAGGGACACCAAGCCCTGCAGTGCATTTGTGGGAGAAGGGTGCAGAAGTGGAGTCGAAGCTTCTTAGGGAGACCCCGAAAGTGCTGCCGTGTGGGCAACAGCTGCCCGAAAGCCAGCGAAGCTCCCGGAGCTGCAACAAACCAAGGTGGGAAACAGCTCTGGAGGTTTAATACTGTTAGGAAACGAGCTTAGGCAGGATTATTACTCTCCCGTAGAATGCTCTCAAAATGCCATCCAGTTAAACTGGATGATAGGGGATTTGGGAGTGTGAAAAGACGGGGTTTAGGCTCTAGCTGGGAGTTGTTGTAGAGCTCTTGCTCCAAAACAGCTTGTGCACCTTGGGGTTTGGTGCAGGGAGCCCATGTGGCTGGAGCACGGCTGTGGTTTTGTAGGGTGATAGGGCTGGGCTAGGCAGAGACAATGGGAAGATGGTGGTGAAAATATTTCAACTTTTACAGAATTTCAGAGTGACTCCAAGTGCAAGAGTGTGTTTGCCTTTATAAAATACAATGATGGTTGGTGCTGCTGTTTCCATGTGACCTTTAAACTTCTCTGAGAAATCGCTTTCTTCATGCATGTAATATTTGAGAAACAAGAATGGACATTTCTGTTCCTGATGCCAATTTTAGCTAAGAGGTTTTCCAGGAAACCTGGATGTGAATCATCTCTGCTTATCTGTGAGCTTTTCCCATGAAATAATCCCATGTTTTCCCCACGTTAGGGAGAATTCTTGAGGAAAGACTCTCTGGAGGTGGCAAGAATCACCTGAAAAGGTACCCCTAACTATCCCTAGAGCTGTCTGTTCACATGCAATGCCTTGGTGCTGCGGTGGCCGAGGCCGGTGCGAGGGGCAGAGCCCCTGAGCCCGTGCGCCAGGACCGAGGGGTCCCTTGAAGGCAGAGCACCCGTTTTAAACTCGAGCTGGCTTAAAACCTGTCGTCTGCTTCTCCGTGCCGGGACGCGCATCCTGGCGCCTGTTATTTTGGAAGGGGGGTGTTTCCGCGTGCAAGGAGGCAGCTGCTCCCGAACAGCAGCGATTCGGCCTGGTGTTTTCGTGGGGTTTGCCCGGCCAGCCTTGCTGTTACTGCTAGTGCAGCCCCGCGTGTGCCCCGAGTCCCCAGGTCACCAAAGACACCACGGTCCCTGGGAGCGGGCGGCCGGTACCGCGTGCCGGCTCCGTGTGCTTTTGTTTGCAGTGAAATGCATGGAATACTGGGTGTGTGCACACGCTAACTAGTCTCTGCTTTCCTATTTTGTTTCCAAAATGATGCCTAAGATGAGAATCGTGCGTTGAGAGCCCTGAGAGTTTCACTTTTGCACCGGGAGAACAAGAGGGGCTGAGGGCCAGGCCTGGGAGAGGAGCCCCCGCAGCAGCGTTTGCAGGGGGGTTCGGGGCTCCTGCCGGGACCGGGATGCTTGGAAATGTGGGATGCTTGGATACGGCCTGACCGAAATACAGTGAACAGGAGCGTAGGGAGGAGAGAGACAGGGGAGCAGTTAGACACAGAACGTCTTCAGTAGCAGAAGAGATTTACAGCTAAAAAAGGGTCGGAATAGGAATCTCCTAAAGAGAAGGGATAACACTAGCCACTGTATTTAAGGACAGGCGTTTAAATGGGAAAAATGCTTGTGGTGTTTTTTTAAGTGGTGCATTGGAAATGCGGCTCCGATGGCTGTGCCAGCTGGGGAAGAAGCTGGAGCCCGCGGTGACCTCTGGGAACAGGCACCAGTCAACAGCTTGGGAATAAAAGTAGTGGGACATGGTCTGAGTTGCAAGCAGGTGAAAACTGTAAGCCTGGATGTAGACCCAGTAGGTATTTAAATAAAACTATTCTCCCTGCAGAGATGAGAAACAAATTTTTACAGTTCAGTGTATGGGATGGGCCTGGGGTTGCAGGAGAGATAATGGTCCAATCTTGATTTTGAATTGGACCCCAGAAGGATACTAAACCTTGTTTACTGTTATTTAGTGTTGAGAAAGTCCTTTTTGTGCTCAGGCTCCCTGTTTAAGTGTTCCCTAAAACAGCATTTCCCTCTTCTACCTGCACTGCTGAGCTTTTAATACCTCTATTTAAATGCAAATTTTGACTTGCTATCTGTAATCATATAAAGCGTTTGGCACTAAAATTTTAATTGGAAATGTAATTTTATATAGAAGTGGTAATGCAGTGGCAGGTCCCAAGTAACACGAGGGTGCATCGCTCTCCTGCTTGCGCGGAGCAGGGAGGTGCCCTCTCCCATCTCGCCTGGTGAGCCTGGTTGCTTTCGGGCTGCTGCGACTGCCTTGGATGTGTGTGCTGGTAACTTAAACTGCATTTTGAATATTTGATTTACCAGGAATGCAAGGGGTGTTAATGCCAGCTGTGGCTTTTGAGGGACCGGGAGTTTATCACATCTAAATGGGCGTCTATTTAAAGAAGTACTGCATGCATGTAGTGAGTATACCCTGAATAAATCTGAATGGAGAGTAAGAACCTGCTTCTACTTACCTTCACTCTCGTTTTAGGTGAATGAGGGTGGCTGCTCTCATTTTACTTTCTTTTTCTTTTTCTTTTTTCTTTTTTTTTGCAGATTTCCACATTATCATGGTGAGGATATAGATATGAAATATCAGATATTTTATTATAGCATCAGTGGAAGAACAGAGCACTCCTCAGGTTTTGCACATACTGCATTTTATGTTCCCTAGCTGCCCTTGCCATTAATTACATACTTTAGATTCCAAATGAGAGCGGACCTGAAGGGCACTCTGCTACATTTTCATTTTCATCACCTCTATTTTCTGAATTTGGATGGGGTAAAAAGCATTATATAAGGCTTGTGCAGCACTGAAGCCATTTGAAAAAATAGCAATAGCATATCAGGTGTGTCAAATAGTCATATTCCTAGCTGTGTGCCAAAGAAGTAAATTATAAAGGAGAAAAAAAAAACTTCGCATGTGAACCAAGAGCTATTTGACTGCATTGAGACTCTGGAGAAATCATTTCACGCACGTGCTCCTCGGGAGCTCATTGCGGTGCTCCCTGCGCCGGGAACGGTCCTGGGAACTGTTTCACTGCAGCTCAGCTCTCCTGGGTGGTTTTGTTTTGCCCTGGTAAAATTTGTTTATTCACTGATGCTGAGGTTGAAGTGTATGGGATCATTAATCTAACCATTCAAGGTTAACTGAATTTTTATGCTGAAGTGGCTTTTTCTGGAACACGTTTTATGGCTTTGAAAGTGCTGGGTCTTTACCTTAGGGGCGGGGGGGGAAAAGAAAAAAGATTTCAATCCAGTTATCGTACTTCTGTGGAGACCAAGACTTAACTGGATAGCTATATTCACACAAACACGAATGCCATTGCAGCTTTTTAAAATCTATCATATAGTTTTTACTTCTCTCCCTTTTTTTTTCTTTCGCATGCAAGACAATGTCCTCCCAGTATGTAAGTGGAAAGCCTTGTTTTTAGAGTGCTTATATAATTAGCCTTATTTTTTGAAAGAACAATCACGTAGTTGAACAGAGCCTAGTTTCGCTTCCAGGTCTGATCTTTCCTTTATTTATTATATTTATATTTATTTTTTTTGCTTCCCCCGAATCACTCAGCACAATTCATACAGTAGTTATGCATTTTTACTAATAAAGTTGATATTGGAAATTGCGTCTAGACAAGATACTATTCAGTGTGATACTTCCATAGACCAAATTCCCTATGGAAAGTTATGATTGGTATCAGTAAGGCCTGTGGAAGTTCCCACCTCATTTAGGTTCCTTAACAGCTGCCAGGGTAGAAAAAGAGTTTGTGAACCCACAGTGTTGCACAGGTTCAGCTCACAGGGTACTACAGATGCAAAAGCATCTATATAAATAGGTGTAAATGTATATAAATGAGGGAGGGAGACCCAGTTATAGAAAAGAAGGCAGCAAACTGCTAAGACAAAACCAAAGCATCGTAGTTGCCCCATCCATGGATCACTTGAGGGCAGAGAAATGAGAGAGAAAATCTGTATAATGGTAACCTCTGTAAACACTAACAGGTGATTTAAGTGCTCACATTAAGTGTCATCTATTTAATAGCTGTGTTTAATAGACATGACCTTACTTGCCACAAATGCTGCCATGGCAAAAAGCAAAAATGGTACTTGTTGAAGTTAGCAAAAGTGGGATTTAAATCAAGGAATATCCTTGCCATGACCTTAATTAAAACTAGAAGATGCATTTAAAAAGTGTTTATTTTAGGCCCTATATGGCTGAACAAATATGGTTTGGCCTTTATTTAGGTTAAAGCAATATGTGCGCATTAAAACATTAGTCACATCTCTTCCTGCATGGAGAAGGCTTCTATATCACTGGTTTCCTTAATTGAAAATAAAGAGCAAGGAGAAAGAAGTAACAGAAATAGCTATATTTCTTCCTCCTTAAAAGCCTTCACAAAGCACGGCTGGATTTATGCCCTGCTGAAACAAGTTGAGTTATGGTTATTGTTGTTACACTTTTGCTATTATCAACTGGATTTAGAGGCTAGAAGTAAAGTTTTGCTTACTAGGGAAAGATCTGGCCTAGATACCAGGAGGTCTGATTGCAAGAGCAATTTTTAATGAAAAAAATCAAAGAAATGAAGCATTTTCACTAACCTGAGTGTTAGTATTATTATACATCTGAATTCAATGCAGTAACTAATCTCTTTAAGATATGATTTTTTTTTTTTTTAAATAGATGCTGGAGAAAAACTCTCCCAAGTGAATTAAAACCTAAACCTAAAATATGATGGGAATTATTACTATTTATACTCCTCCTGAGTATAGGGGGCCTTACAGGTAATCAATATGCATTTGCCAAAATATCCTGTTTCCCTGGAGAAATGCAGCATTTTGTGGAGGCAGAAATTAGTGCCGATGCCTCACTGTGCATGACTATGTGTGTACGGGCTAAGGGCCAGGGCAGGGGGGGTTGTTAGCTATAAGCTGAGCAGTCGGGAGACTTGGAGTGCAAGCAAGAATAAACTTTCCTGGCCCAAACTTTGCGCTCCTGGCGCAGGAGTGATTTGCTCACCCCTTGCTGCTGCACTGCTCTGCTTTGCACCTGACCTTGCCCCAGCCATTTGCCCTTTCTGTGTCTCATTTTCCTGCCCTGTGAAGCAGGGATACTTCTAATTTGCTTTCGGGAATGTATTCCTACGTGGTGTTTTGTGTGTGTGTGTGCACAAATAGGTAATGAACTCCCTTGGTTCTGCGCTTAATACAGGCTTTGAGTAGCTTCCCGAGTTGAGCAGTATCTGCCCCATCGTGACTGTGTGTTTGGCAGTAAGGTGATGCTTCAGGTGCTTTTATATGTTCACATAATTTGGCTACGTAGAAAGCAGGGAAGGGGTAAGGGTAGGTGAGCAATTCTTTGGAAAAGAAAGATAAAAAAACATATATAGCCTTCATTCTTGCATTCAGTGTTTTGCTTTGGTTATGTAATATAAATAAACATACGCATGTTGTGTACCGCATAGGGACTCACCTGGATATCCCTGGTTTTGTCGCATGATTTTTCTTTTCCTTCTTCAGGACTCTGCAGGGCACACCAAGGTTTAGGGAGCTCTGTTTAAAGCTCATGCTCACCCTGGGCACGTATGATACACTGATACCAAGAAGGGTGAGTTGGATGTTATCAATCATTAAGCCCTGAATCCTTAATCTTCTGGAAGATAGGCTTGCAAGTTAATCGCTGGGTTTACCTATTCAAAATATAGTAAGCACATGTTAGAAATACATCAATATAAAGAGATATTTGACATGCTGAGAGTAAACATACTCAGTTATGAGTTTTAAAAAGTGCTATACCTACTAATTAGTCTGCTTTGGGATTACAAAGTCTAGAGCTAACTCCTGGATAATCCACACTTGCAGGCATGCTGTTATCTGCATAAATACTAATTCTGTGACTGGAGTAACTGAGTGATTAGCTCTAAAATGTTAACTGAATTTCAATTTGGATAAATAATGAATACAAGTGCTACGTTTCATTAAAATGGCAAATAAAATCGGAATGGGGGTGATAACTGCGCCTAATATCTTGGAATATGTTCTGTTGCTTTTTCCTTGCTCTAGTAATAATTATTGTGATGATATTGCATTAGTAGAGTCAGATTCTAGTGACGCGTGCTCTGCAATGGTGTGTCAGATGTGATATGTAACTTTGGGGTGGTAGTTTATTTTTATTTATTTATACAGAGTATAAATAAGTATCCAGCCTGGCAGCTAGCACTTTCCCTTGGACCCAGATCTCGGTGTTAACCTCTTGGTAATAAGCCGCTTGAGAGGTGGTTTACGCAGCAGTTACGTTCCCAGGTACGTGCACTCCTGCAGCTGTTGTGCCCAACACCCTGCTATGATGGGAAGGGGCAAAAGTTCACCACAGATATTGGCTCATCTTTGTCATACAATATAAACACCCAGAAAATGTCCAAAACACTTGGTGCTAAAGATGAGCCAAGAATATTCATCAGTTTTGTTTTAATTTGCAAACAGAAATTGTTGATTGTTGTTTAGCCTTAGTATATAATATGCTTGAGACTAGTCATTGAAACCAGAATGGAAGGGGCAGTTTGTCCCTTTAAGACATTCTGCCATAGCCAGGAACTTTCAAATTTGCCTAAAATGCAATAAGAAAAAATAGTCCTGTGATCTTTCATTGCTTGTTGATTTTGACCAATTGCCGGGAAAGAACAGAACGAGTAGCTCTCTGGGCGTATCCACAGGTGGCTCTGAACTGAACTTTGTAGGATCAGTATGTTGAACAGGTCCAGTTGATAAGTATTCTAGAATCAATATTTCATGTTGTTTTAATATGCAGCTTTAGCGTGGGTACAGACAGTACCCCAGGAGGCTGCATGGAATCCTGTGGTGTTCAGGGTGTATCCAGAAGGCGCTCGCTGGATCTCTAGGTGCTCCCGGGTCAGAACGTGGCACGATCAGAGGTGACCCCAGCCATCCGACAGCCTCCATCGGTGCTTCCTTGTGCCACCCTTTTGCTCGCTCCCTGTTTCCTGGAGCCACCGTGCGAACGAAGAGAAATTCTATAGCATAACAAGATTGCCAGATGGTTCTTTCCTTAAATTAAAGCCTTGTGTTTAAAGAATTGATTTTGATTCCTTAAAATCAACATTTGTTTCTGATTTTGAAGCAGGGGACCAAATAAGCTCAAGGAGTTATCTCTGGTTTTGACTCAGCCATTCCTCCCAAGAAGGGCCCAGCCAGTTCCCTACAAGAAAAGCCCTGCTATTTACCCATGAGGTGACAGAGCTGCAGAAAGCAGGAATAATGCCTTGGCTGGAAGTCAAAGAAGTTGGATTAGCAGGAGCCTAACTGGTGGTTATGGCCCTTATTGCTGCAGTTTTCTGACATTTAAAGTGGTTTGCACCTCTTCTCTTATTAGAGCTGATGCCAGCGAGTCGGTCACGGTGGCAGGCAGGCTGATCCCGAACAGGTAGTAACGCTGCTACTAATTGACGTGCAGCAGCAGAATTTATAAATGAAATTAGCTCCCCAAAGTTTAAGGCTGGCAGTGATTGAAGCAGTAATGATAGAGTTCATGCAAGTACGTTTGCCATTTATCTAAATGTATCATTACTGACAGTGCTTTTTTGTTAACATTTTGTTAGGCTTATTCATGTCATTGTTATAATGTCCCCTTAGATATCTGCAAATTATACTTGTACTTGCCTCTGATCCCTCCCCCTTAACCCTCCTGTCGTTGGAATTCGCTTGTGAAACGTTTGATTTTTGCAGATCTCTGGGAGCATCCTCAACATATGGAGCAAGTGTCGTGTACAAATTGGGGAATAGATCAGGTTTTGTCGTGGCAGTTTGGTAAAGATTCAACAGTAGCTTAAAAGGGAATTGATCAAACATCAGCTTAGGCAAATAGGTTAATGTTTTCTGAATCTCCAAAAATTTAATGATACTCTCATTTTGGGATGGTTTTATTCTCTTGGTCCCAGATATGCATATCTTAAAAGGTTGTAGGACAGAACGTTTTTGGTATTGATGATTCCAGAAGAAGCATATTCAGAAATATCAAAGAATTAATTCCCCAAAAGCAGACAGCTCAGTCCTGCATACCAAAACTTAGGGATGCTTTGCCATAAAGCAGGGTTAGAACTGTTGAAGTTACTGGGTCTCCTTTAAGAGTAGACACGTATGTCTTGTAGGTTTGGTTCTTAAGACGGGTGATTTACTCTGAAGAGCTATACCGAGATCAGAAAAGAAACTTGTGTTTGTGAGTGTTCTCCATCAGCAGAAGTGTGTTTTATTTATTTTTGTTTGTTTTTGCAAGATTTCAGTATAGGGGAAAAAGAGGCAGTTAAATGAGGCAGTTAAACACTTAGAAAATTTGGTTTGTAAAACTCGACACACTCTGTACACTGCCGTAATTTCAGGCCGTTTAAGAGAGATCTACGCGTATCCCTGTGAGACGTTGCTCCCTGGGGCAGCATTATTCTCAGTGCCTCCCAGAAGTGCCGAGTGCCAGCGTGGGGCTGGGATGAGGGATGCGCTGTAGCCCCTGGCTCGTGGCTGGGAGCCCATGCTGAGCTCTTGCTTTTATTCTCTGTGGCTCTACCGTGGGCTCAGGGTTTGGTTAAAAGTCGACCTAGCATCAGCAACTCTTATTTTCCTGAGGGCTCCTTTCTGAGCAAGGATTAGGTCAAGGTCAATTATTCCAATGTTATAAAGGATGGCTCTTGTTAGAGGAGCTTCGGCAGTTTATTCCGATGTCGGTCCGGCTTTGTTTGCCGAGATGGAAAGCTTTGCTTCGGAGTAACCGCTGTCCTCCGCTTCCCAGCCTGGCTGCTGCCTTTGGGCTTTGCCTGCTCGTGAGGAAGCCGAAGTGGGTAAAGGCAAATATGATTTTGGAGGGCCATGCCTGGTTTCAAGGCGTTCAAGGGTGCTTGTTTCAGTCCCCGTAGCAAAAGAACGGGAGAGCTTTTGGTTTTCCCCTTTGTACTGTAATAGTCCTCATTTCCAGCACCTTCAGCAAATCCAGCATCATTAGTAGTCAACACGACAACAGAGTTGAAACAGGGTCCCAGTTGCTCAAGACATAGTGGAAGGTCATATACCCCCTATGGGGTTCAGCCCCCATGGGCGCAATTGGACACGAGGGTCCCAAAGCAGTTTTAAAAAGCTGTAGCTTTTTTTGTTTTATTCTTTCTTCATTTTTAGCATTTAACACTAAAGCAATGCGAAAGGAGCACTTCAGGTTTGGGTTTCATGCGGAAAGGCAGTGGCCTAGGGTTTCCCGTGTACTCGTGTTTTGAAGTGTTTAATAACATACTCGTCGTGATCTGAAGTTTTGGTTGCCTTACTGCACACAGTTCCCTCTTAGTGCTTTATGTTTAATTAGTAATGCACTAATTACTTGATATACCAGGTAAATTCATTAAACTCAAGGACGTAACCTCTCCTAGACTTTGCCGAGCATCTCATTTATATGAATTTTTAATAAATTTTAATAGCGATGCCTTAATGCAGGTTAAAAATCACAAGGAAACTTAGTGAAACTTAGCTTTAAATGGGTCCCAGGTGGGGCATGGAGAGGAAGGGGCATTTGTGCCCAAATCTCCCACTCCTGGTGCTTCCCTTTTCCTGCCCCTCTGGGTGTTTTTTGTTCCAGGACTCTGCCGTGAGGTCTCTGCCATCGCGGGCCAGGGACTATTAACATGAAGGTGACAGAGGTGGCTCCTCTGCTTGCAGCAGTAACGACAGCCCCTTCATAAAAGTTAATCTTCCTAAGCAAACAAATTTTAATCGGTAGGTTCCATCTTTGGCTGCTTTTTAATAGTCACGCTCTTTTAATATTAACTTTTTCCAGCAAGATCATACCCTGCTCCCTCAGGCCATGTTAAAAAGGTCAGTCACTCGGTGGTATTTTAATTTGAATAAAGAGTGAAAGACGGGCTGCTTTTGCTAGAATACTAAAAGATGGCCAATTTAAACCTGCTTTTTAATATCTGCTTAACTGTCTGTCTTTGAGGCTTTTTCAGTGACCTTCAATATAATTTAAACATAATTTTTAATTCATTATGCGTGCCATTAAGCCCTGGCACCTGTTTCTTGGCTGCTGTTTCTCACGCGTGGGTTTGCTGGCAAGAAAAGGTGGCAGGGAAAGGTAGGTGAGGCTCAGGGACACTTCCCTTGCTCAGCTTGCCCTAAGGGAGCCGGGCACGCTGTGGGCTGGTGATGGGCTGCCTTGGGTGTTGAAGAGGCTCCAACGAGCCTTAAGTTCCTCCTTTTCAATTTTCTTCTCACTTAGCGGTTGAGTTTCATGACTTCATGCAAAAGACTGGAGGAACTCCACATAGTTGTGGTGTTATAGATTAGCCAGGGTGATACTGTGGCTTGTAGGGGCTTGATATGCTGCAAAAAAGCACCGAAAACTGATAACACTGCATAAAGAAACTAAATTAAGCCTTTAAAATCATATGATTTCATGTCCAGAGACCATTTTTTTAACCTTTAGCAAAGCTGATGAGGTGGTACCTCATTTCTTGTACTCAAATAAGAATTGCACCCTTCTAAAGCAGTGTCAAGATGCAGAGTTGCTCATTGCTGCAACATACACATGCAATTACTTCCATTGTATGTTGACTTCTAATTACTTCAATAATATAAGCTACTCGTATCCTTTCACCACATGGTTAACATGGCAGCTAGACAAGCAGTTGTACCGGGCAGCGGTGCTGTATTGTATTGTTGTCTCTTGCCAACATTTCTGTTTGACAGTCGTTTGCAGTACAAATTAATTGGTTAACTGCTTTAAAAACAGTCTAATGCAACATAGAGGGAGGAAAGGTACAGGGAAAAAACCGAGCCAGCAAAATGATGTGAAATTAGGATTTTTTTTATTTATGGTTTGTGATTCTCAGACCATACCTTTTTGACACAACTGACTGTTTTTTCTCACAGTCCCATTAAAACACTATTCCCTCCCCAATACAGAGCTTCTCATGCAGAAGTTACTTATTTTTATGTTTGTGAGTGCGTTCTATTTTTAAAATTCAGGAAAATTCTTTCTGATATGTAAAAGAGAAGCAGTTGCTCTGAATGGCAACCTCTGGAATTTCTTGGAGACAAAATCTGCTTGAATTTAAAATATACTTAAAAAATCAACTTAATTTGGATATTGCATAGTAGTATAGATATTGCATAGTAGGGGAGATTATATACAATAGTTTGTATAACACTAGCATCAGCCCTGCCAAACATCCCACGAGCAGCTCAAATTAATGGGCTTGCTGCTATATATTCAGTTAATGGAATCCATATATTCAATGAACCAGTAACGTGTATAAATGAAATTCCTTCCTCTGGTATTGGTGTGCAGGAAGAGTTATTGCAGCAGAGCTGAAGTGGGTTTAGGTGCTTTTATGTGCAAGATGTTCTTCTCCTTCTGCCCTTCCTGCTTTTGGGCCTCCCGCCCCTTTGGAAGAAGTTGCATTTTAGGGCCAGGTTAGATTTTGGTGCTGTCTGCTGGAATATTTGATCCCATTAGACAGCATTTTGAACAGCAGAAGTCAAGAAACTTGATTTCTGCAGTGTAACATTTTCCGATCTGCAGACTGCTCTCTTACTGCTCTAACAGACCATGCGTCTTGGATGATACTGCTGCTTGCAGGCCCTGGCTAGGTGGTTGTACTGCTAATTTTATTTTGAAAATTGCCGGTATGGTGATGCACGTACAATTCTATACACAAATTTTTAAGGAAATCGTGAAATATCAGCAGACTTAGGGTAACCTAAACTTTGCATTAAGCTCTGTAATGAAATAGGTGACAAACCATTATATTGGGTGGCTAGACAGAGAAATGAAATGCCTTACTGGTATGTATTACATATTTTACATTTATTTTAGTGTCATCAGTGTAATATCATTCAGCACTATTAATGGAAGTGTTATTTCATGTATACTTTTATCACTGTGCAAAGAATAGTAATTGTGCAAAGTTCAAGAACAAAAATAGCTCTGGATTCTTCAGAGAACCAACAGACTCTGGTTTCCCTTCCAGAAAGGCAAGACAGATAATCTGAAACTTGCCAAGAGATTCATTTAAATTAATTCTTCACAAAATGTTGGTGCTTTGATGATGCATTCATATTAGGGAAAAAAAGAAGAAAAAAGGGATTATGAGAAGATAGTGCTGTGCTGCTTTTTATTTATTTATTTATTTTTAATATCCCTAAGACTCAAACTTTTTGTTTGGTAAATTATAGCTCTGGGGGTTCTCGGCGCAGTATTTGAGACCTGGAGTCATTTTGCATGGTATTGGTAGGGCCCTGGTTTGCCTTATTGTGTTTGACAAGCAAAACTCTGGCCCTTGCAGAGCATCCGTGCGGCCCAGAGCCACACTGAGCTTCATGGAGAACAGGATCCATCAGCTGCTCACATTGTGCATCAGAAATGGCCTTTGACTCTCATCTACTACTGTTCTGTATTAAATAAGGCTTATTTAATCTCTCTGTATACAGTGCCTTGCTTTTATCCCCTTTGTCTGTTAGATGTTTGTTTATGGCTCTAATTTTTGGAAAAGTCTTGAAATGCTAAGCATGGATATCTTTCAAATTAGAGGCAAATGTGCATATTTGAAAAAGATTCTTTATAACAAAGGCTCTATGGTTTGCTCGGCTTCAGTGCTGAATCCACCCAGTGCCGAGTTCTGTAAAGTGAACTCGAACTTTGCAATAATACGGGAGTCTGCTTGAAAATCTCTGGTATTTTGAACAGATCTGAACATGCAGCCTCTTTTTCTGCACTGCTAACCTCACATGTACAAAAGCCGTTGCAGGCCATGAAAAGGTAAGGCTGAAGTGAAGGAAGGAACCTCTTTGTGTCTGTCTTCAGCACGTTGAGCCCATGCTGAGCGCGTTTTCAGGCTGTATCTGTAGCGGCTAGATGCTGTTTTTAACGAAACACGAGATGCTCACGAAGTTGCTCAGAGTCATGTGGTTTCACTGGCCGATACCCTTCGTGCATTAGTCTAGGCTTATTGTGTTACTGTGGCAAGGTTGACTAAAAATTAAGTGACTTGGGGTGAAAACCATTAGTTTAAGCAAAAGCAAAGTATCTGTTAAGAAGGCAAATCCTTTTTTTTTTTTCTTTTTTCTTCCCCCCTACCATTAAATCATATGGATTCTGGAATCATATGGATTTTCTTTGCCTGTCTAATTAGTTATGCCATCCCTTACTAGCACGATCCTTTCCTTAATGACAGGATACAACTGGTATCACTCCTCTTGCCCCCAAATGCTTATAGTTAAGTATATTTCAAGCGATCTTTTGTACTCGGAGTGTTTCCTTCCCTAGACAAATCATAGCAACCTCACATGGGTATGGAACCTGTTATTTTTGCAGCAGAGCTAACTCAGCCAGTCTCTTCTTGCAGAACCAAAACACTTTAGAAAACCCCTATGGGGAGCGTGCTGCAGCTCTGCAGCCAGCACGAGATCCTGAACCAGAAACCTTCCAAAACTTTGCTCTTGAGGCCAAAACCTGGAGTCACTGCAGGACAAATAGGTGTTTTGGCAGGGAGCTGAACCAGGTAGAAGCTTCAGCTTTTTTTTGGACCGGGCAGAACTTGCTGCTCCTGCTGTTCTTGCTGCTGCTTCTGCAAGGTGACCAGGAGCCATCCCTGTTGCATCCGCGTGGGGCTGAGGAGATCCCATTAGTGCCAATTATCACAGAATCATATAGATTCTATAGAATCTATATCTAGAATTTCAATAGAAAGAGGAAGTCAAGTCTATCAATAATAAAAGATGCCTCTTGGTGTAGAGGAGAATTTGGTAAATTCTCCTCTAAAAAAAATTGGTTAACCAACCTACTTGTATCATGCATGATTCATAAAGGTAACTTATACCAGTAAAAACAGTAATTCATCTTTCCTGCTTCTGCTTCTCCATTCTTTTTTTCCTAAGCTTATACAAATAGTGAAAATAAAAACTGCAGTTGGGGTGATTTTAAATCGAAGAGATTGTAGAAAATGAAAATTGAACTGTAAAATGGATGAGTTTATGATTAACTTAACGAAGGGGTGACACTTACCAGAATAGTCTAACTTTAAAAAGCCTTTAAAAAGCTTTTATGTGGATGGCATGTTTAAGCCTGTGATTCAGAAGGATGAACCTAGTGTTAAGTATGTGGAAATTGTTACTAAAACTGTTTCAAGTTAGGCACGAGTCAGGTTTGTCTTGGCGCGGATCCTCCCGTCTGCTGCCCTGCGTTGGCCCCGCGTTGCTCTTGTTCCTCTTGGTTTGCAGGCAGAGCTGTCGAGGGCTTCCCTGTCCCCGTGACGGACCTCCCCAGCCAGAGTTTGGGTCTGTTCTCCCAGCTCGGACTGTCTTCATTCGGTAGCAGGAATGCTACAGAATTTCGAATTTTGTTTATTCCACCCTGATGCGAAGAAAAATGACAAATGTCTATAAAGTCCCTATTTCCCACTGAGTAAAACGGGGTTTAGAAGAAGACTTATTGTACGTGCAGCTCATTTCTGACCAGAGTTTCACTAGTTTTCTCTGTTAGCATCCAAACTTGTTCCCTTTGGGGTTAGGCCTGTGGCAGCTTTGAATAGGGTTGTTAAGCTGTGATGTTCTCCGGCAGTAAAAGATGTCCTCTGCTCTTAGTTTTTTATAATGCAGCAGTTTAAATATTAATGGTTTATCAGAAAAAGAAGAAAAATGTATCTAGCCAAGGTGGGAAAGTTTGTCTGCTTGGGGTGCTGAGATGCTCTATCCAGATTTGTTTATGCTGGAACACCTTGTTAATGTGTTACTGAAAGCCCGTCGGGAAATAACAGTTTTAATCAAATACTTTAATGGAGAGATTCCACTGTGTTTTGTGTTGTGTAGTCTGTTGTTCAGAGGAGTTGAAAAATTAAGCAAAACAAGCGCATTACTGTGTTTAAATTTTAAAATGAAAGATCAATGCTCAAGAATGCCTATAAGCATCCGAAATGATAAATGGTAAAATGTGTTTTTTGATGAGAAGTAAAACTGTCATGACATCACCCGAATCTTTTGCAGAACAGGCAGAAAAACAGCTCTTGGCCAGCATACTGATAAGCAGAACTCTTATGGCTTTCCCCTGCAAGAATGAGGAAGGTATTTTTGCTTTTTGTCAGGCTAATTAAACCTGGAACACACGTGTGTGTCTGCGCATGTACGTACATATATACATATGTGTACATGTATATATACACACGCAAAATATATACTTGCAAAAGCAATGTTCTAATCAAGGCTCTGCGAAGCGCCTACCAGATTGTTAAATGCTGAAATTTGTTCCTTAAGAGTTTGTGGTCTGTTGACCTTTTTTTTTTTTTTTTTTTTTTCCCCCCCCTCCTTAAGGCGTCGTTAAGCACATTTCTTATCTATGCTTTGCCTGACAGATTGTTTCGCATATTTCTTGTACAAAAGGGTGGCACCGGATGCCACGAGGAGCTCGCTCAGGACGTGCAGATATAAGCAGGATGCGTTCGAAGATGTTCCTATGCTCTCTAGTGGATAATTTACTTACAAGTGGCTAAAATTATTCAGTACCAACAGTTACGAATTTACATTTCCCTCAACAGAAAGACAACAAGTAAATCAAGTAGGACGTCCACCATCGGTGGAGCTCTGCTGTGGTGTGTGACTGTATCCGTATGGAGCAGCTCACGGGTTCGGGAGCGCATATTTCAGTTTTGATCCATACTGAGGGAGTATGCAAGTCCAAATTCCTCAGCAGCTATTTTTAAAGGCTTGAATATGTAATAGCACAGGCAACAAGAGGGTTTTGTTCGCAACCTACTTCAGGTCCCAAGAAAGATGCCTGCTATTAGACGCCCCTCCCTGCTTGCTTCTAAGGCAATCTCTTTTTCTGTTAGCTGTTAAAAAGCAGATATTTTAAAGTACATTTATCTCATCTTGCCCAAGAGAAGGCTAAAGTGCTTTTCTTTGGTTTACTTTTCAGTGAAGACTGTGATGAATTTAGTAAGATGCTTTAGAGGAGCAATATCTGCTACTATCTTCGTGGGGAAAAAAAGAATGTGGGAGTATACAAGTGCTCCAGAGAGGAGCACAATATATGGCTATGGCCCTAGGCTCTCTGAATGGTGCAATATTCATGCTTTAATTTTTTTTTTCTTCCTCCCAAACCTGGCTTGTTGCAATAGTATTTGTACTTCTGCCCCTTGCTCTGTGGGATTCCCTTGTTGCAGTCAATGGCCTTGGCTCCGTCCTCCTGCACGCTGAGCGGCACCGTCGCCCCTGCGCTGGCACTTACAGCCTTGCTCCTGGGGTAGCTTAGCCAACGTGGTGGTTACTTTTTCATTATTTTGAATCACAGGCATTTGTGGATGCTAGGGATCCTGACCATTATGATGACTTTTGTACTATTATTCTCTGTATGATTAGAAAGTGAACCTGTCTTTGGCCCTTAGGTCTACATTCTTGTTTCCTCTAGTTGTCTCAAGTTCCTTGTACTCCACATGTGTCCCCCACTTTTCAGAAACTGTTGTGATCTGCACTAATTACATCAGTTGTCTCCTTTTTCTTGCCTGGCAGTCTTTCTGGATTGAAATTATGTCATCATTTGCTTATTTGGAAGTTTCAAATGCATTGAATTTATTAAGCAACTTATTTGAAGCTTTGTATGCTGGGATTTGTACACTGGAGAATGTCTGCCTTGAGAAAATTGGTCAGTATTTTCCTACTGGTGCCTGTTAGATTAGGGATTTTTTGGGTGGGTGGGTCCATAGGATCCCTGCATTAAAAGTATCCAGAAGGGTGGGTGAAGACGTGTTTTCTATGAGAAAAGCGGAGCAACAGATTTCAACAAAGAACCTCCTGTCCTACTTTGCAAGCCAAGCTCATCGTTTCTCATTCTTTACTGCAGCTGGTATTTCACCTTTAGTTGTCAAGTGCTCAGCTGAAGAGCTGTGTTATTTTTGCTTCTTGCAAACACACGCCATGCACGTTTTCACAGAAATACTAAATTCCAGTGTTACCAGTTGAGGTTGCAGAGGGGTTGTCGCCCCTGCCTGTGTTTGCCGGTGGATGGGCAATAGGTCTGTTGGTACTTGGGTTGAGTCTAATCAAGTGATGTTGTATCTCTTCAGGCGCAGCAAACATGGTCCTATTTTGTGTAACTTTATTAGTGCTGTTTTGTTTATGTGGGGTAATAGGGAGAATTCTGCCTGTGCTTTCGGCTCTGAGGCTCTAGATGTAGAGCATATAGCGGCAACTTGCGCTCTTGGAGTCTTTGATGCCAACAAGTTTCCCTTCATCCGCCTGCCTGACAGCCCGTGTGCCAGGTGATTCAGCTGCAAGTGTTCGGGTTTGTTCTTTCTGATCTGCAAATGGCATTTTCATTATACAAGAGAAGAGAATAAAAGGGAGAAAAGGGAATCTGGTTTTGGTGCCCTCTTTTCCTGCTTTTGGCATTTACATAACATTTAGTTTATTTTGAGCTTTTATGACAGATTTTAAGGAAATGATGAGTTGTAATCTTATCCTTATTTCATCCCTTCATAATAATATTGTATTATTTCAATAAATGCTTACTGCCTGTCTTTACAGCTTAATAATGCTTGGCCGGTTGATTCAGCTGGGTTGGTATGGAGTTATTAAGTGGAAGATAAGCACAAAGATGGAAGATGATGCTCTCTGAAGCACTAGTAAGTTTTCTGAGGATGCAGATGTAATGTGTACCTAAAAATTTTAAAGGGACGTGTTGAGGAAGAGGTCAGGGTGGCCTCCTGCATGATACTTGTGCCAGGAAGAGGAGCCAAAGCATCTGTGTGAACTACAGAAAGCTAACAGAGCAGAGGTGCTGTGATGGTCAACTGTCTTCTCTAGATGTGTGTGTTAATAAAAACAGATGAATCTTTGGGAAGTGTTCTAAAATCATTCTGCTCTGACTTCACTTTTAATTAGTGTAACCATCCAAAACCCCGGTTCTTAGCATAGTACAAAAAAGATTTAATGATGTGTAATGACTCACAAGAATAAAGGAAATTTTCTTATCTTTTTATAAATTAAGCCTTGCTCTTCCTATCTTATTAAAAGATGGTGCCACTTTACTGTCAAAGCACTGGTAGTCAGAGACTTCCAATCTGCTTAGAGAGAGAGAGAAAAAAAAAAAAAAAGGCGCTAAACTCTTGTAGATAATATTGCATGCTGTTGTTTTTGGCATTATAACTCAGTTAAATTAGGTTAGCTTGATATCCCCTTACTTAGGGTCAACTATCTTGATACTCATCAACTTCACAAAACTTTCTTTAAATAGATATGTAGGGGTTTTTGGTTATTACACAACTTAACGTGTTGCAGATGAACTCTTTGGATGCAATCTTCTCTAGAAGAATTTCTTATGTGCAATGTGTGTAATGCCTGGGCGTGTGTCCTCGGGCTGCAGGGAGCAGCTCCGCGTAGCGAATTGACAGGGGGCATGAATGGCAGTAGCAAGTAAAATAATTCTCTGCTGCTTTTGTGTTTCCAGATAGTTGTGATCAAGATGCATTGTTTTGGTGACATTAAATGTGTGCATGTATAAATAATAATAATATAGATATATAGATATTGTTTATGCAGTGCAGCAGGTTTTCAGGGGAGGGAGAGGTTAGTGAAAGCAGAGCACAGATGGATAACAGCCTTCCCTTCCTTTCCATCCCTGCCTCCCCAAAGCAGCAAGGTCACCTTATCCAGTAATTTGGAAGATTGTTGCGAGGGGAGGAAAATAAAGCCTAGATTTCTCTCTCACGTGTGGTCAAGGTATGGCAAGATACAGAATTGATGCACTAATAGTATGGTATATTCAAAAAGCCCCAGCAGCGAGTAATTTGAGAATCTTGCTGTGACTTTGCTAATATTGTAAATCTCTCATTTCAAGCATAAATACAGTGAAGAATGAACTCTTGGTTAGTTCTTTCAAACTCTCTGCTGGGCTCTGGCTGATAGATGACATGCCTCACCTGCAAGCGGTGTTTTATTGCAACCCAATATAAAGGTAACTTGGGGTTTTATTATTACAGCAGTTTTTCATTCCAAATTTTATATTCTAAAATTAACTTCATTCAGTTGAAATCAATGCTGAGTATGTTCCCCGGAGCATCTCCTGAATTTTTGCTGTTTTCCTGCTCTGTTGCTCATGGCTTGAATGCTGGGGTGTGTTTAAACTGAAATCCTACAAATCCACTTTTGTATTTTAAGTGGGGAGACAGAATCTTTTTGTGAGGTGAGAGAATGAGGAGCAAAACAGGGGCACGTGTCCCACGCTCCGTTTCCATGAACTCCTTGGTGTCCAGCACGCTGGTGTGTCGGAGCTGGAGCGGGGCACGTCCTTCTTAGCTCTGCACGTGGTGCATAGAAGTGCCTAGTCCAGCGTTTCCTAAAGCGTGCAGGCTGTTTCACCAAACTCTGCTTTTGAAGAAGCTCGGTGAGGACTGTCCTCCTGAGTCCCCTGGGCCCTCCGAAAGCATCGGGTCTACCCGGCACAGGGACAGACTCAGCATCCTCCTCTTTCTCCTATTTTTCTGTTTTGGAATTGATTTTTACCCTGGTTCATCTGTGGCAGCTCAGAGCTGGTGCGAGGCAGGAGAGCTTGGCCTCCTGTCGGGGACAGGGCAGCACCCTTGTGTTTTGCCCTGAGGTTCATGGCATTGAGCGAGGAGAAAGGGACCTGTTCAATGAGCTTCTTTTTACTGTGTCATGTAAACAGACAGACTTGTTGAATCGCGTATCCTGTGTGATCTGGGTTAGGAAAATGACAGACTTACTTTCTAATGGGCTATGTTCACTTGAATTGTCTTATAATAACCACCTTGTCAATCGTGAGTTCAGTATGTTCGTGCGAACGTGCATCAAGATGACCAGTGCTAATCAAATTCTGTAACTATATTTTGGTCCATGTTTTTGTTGTTGTTGTTCTGCAGTTGGGTAGTTAAAGCCAACAACCCAACTAGTCAGTGCCCCAACCTGCTGCTGTCGCCAGCAGCAGCTTCCGAATCCTGCGGGGAGAATTACCTGAGTAATAGCACTAAGTTTGTAGTAGATATTGAAATAGCTGAGGCCTGCATTTCCTTTTTTGTGGACATAGATGTGTAGAATAAGTTTGAGTTAGGAAAAAGCTTAGTCTTTTTTTTCTTTTTTTCTTCTCATGAAAATCTAACTTTAGGTTTTGTTCAGGCATCCTTTGAAATTTGCTGGAAGTATTAAGGCCTTGGAATAGGATTGCTTTTACAGATGTTTTGTTTTAAAAGCAAACCTAACCAGCTTTTATTAGCAGAATACTGCACTTCAAAATGAATTAGAAAAAAGAGAATTTTTTTTTTTGTGGTACAAAGAGAAAAATGTCAGTATTGTTATGATGAACTTCCCATTGTACTTTACCGTATCTACTATAATGGCATATGTTGCCTTGGCCTCAACTCACCTATATACTTAGTTGTAGGTTGCACTCAGTGGAATTACTGAAGAGGTACTATATTGCTGAGCTAAAAATAAAATACTGATTATTGACTCCTTAGAAATGTGTACCCCTTAAATCTTTTTTCCCCCATATTTCTTGCCATGTTATGTGACGTGGGCAGTAGCAAGAAATGAGTGCCCTCATAGAGGCGTAACTTCTTTAAAAGCTTTGTGCTTGTTGCACGCGAATGTTTTGGTCCTTTTTCGTGTTGTTTTACATGCGGAGCTTGTGCAGTATCTAAGCTATACCGTGTATGTTATTTGTAAAACAGATTTTAGAAAACTCATCTGGAAATCTCACGATTCATTAGATGATGTGGAGGGGCTTTGTGTCCCATTAGAACTTGCCTCCTCTGCGAGATAATTTCTCTGAAAACATTTTGAATTCACGAAAGAATATATGTGATTATGTAAGCTTTGGGGTAATTATATGTATATTTTAGTTATTTGGTACATTTAATTATGCTTTGTTATGAACTGTTTACAGTGATTTTTGCTGTGGGAAATGGGGAAGGGAGGAGAAGAAAGAGGAAGGGCAAATGAGCTGAATGTGGAGTAAAACCAGGGGAAATATCATATTAAAGATTCTCTGATGCATCTTTGCAGACTTTATGCAAATCCAGTGGGTATTTTGTGAAAGTGTTAATGAGTGTCACATCCTGATTACTGCAGATTTCTCCTCACATTACCAACCGTACCAAATCCAATTGAAACTGCTAAAATTAACGACTGAAGTCCACAACAGTTTGTCAGAAAAATGTGTGAAATTTGGGTTTAAAATATCTTACCCTAATTATTCTTGGAAGCTTTATATAGAGACGTTGGTTTAAAATATCCTTTACGTGTTCCCGGATGAATGATAAACCTCACATTGGTCCCCTTTAATCCTTCTTAAGGGCCTTCTATTCCTGAAATGTTTTTTGCATCTCACTACCAGTGAAACCATATAAATTAATCGTCCTGGCACCGGGTCTGCTCTTAGGAGACTCCTTGTCTGCGAGCAGCTCTTAGTTGGCCCTTCTTGGCTTGGCTGGGCAAGGACACTTCTTTAAGCGGGGCCAAGAAAGACCTTGAAACTTGTGAAGAGATCTTTTGTGTAGAAACAGTGATTGTGATGTTTTAAGATTAATTTGTATTCAGTTGTCACCGAGTTGTGGCATTTGTGTCATTCTGATGTTTTAAATGATGGTGGTATGTTTAAGATATGTGGAGTAACAACTCCTAGAAGGGTATTTAGCTCATGGTGGGCATGCGATGACACCGAAGAATGTATTGTTGGGGTGTTTTGTCATTGTGGGAGCAGCCATAAATATAAATATTTAGGAGAGAATAGACTGAGTTGAAATAAATTATTATTAACTTAGAACAAATGGATACCAACTACTGACGGTCCCAAACCCGATTCCTCCACGTACATGTCCCAAACTGGAAAATGGTCTCTGCAAAGTGCCAGGATTTGACATGAAGAACGTCCATTGCTCTTGGGTGCTGGACAAGAATATGGAAAGTTTCTTGCACAAAACTCGGTGGTTTCAAGCGTGTGCGCTCCCAGTCTTGCAGATGGTTTCCCGTGTGGTCTTGCATTTCCTGTCGCTGCTCCTTTCAGGGTGCGCTTTCGTGATTTGGGTCCCCGTGTCATTGCGCCTCTTAGATAAAGTATCATTTATTGGCATGATCTGCAGTAGGACTTGGCAGTTGCAACATAACCCAAGATTGCTCATCAAGGGGATGTTTTGAATACAGAAAATATTTTCTAATATAGTATTAAGCAAAGAACTGTAGTTTGTTTATAAGTAACATGTAAAAGCAACTGTTAGATTACCTTTGAAGGTAATGCAGTGTGGTAATGGGTTAAAAGTCCCCATTGCAGCCTTACCTAGCAATCCTTGGCCATGCAGAAATGTATTTTGTCAGGAATATTTTAGCATTTCAAGCAAGTAGTGAATATGTATAAGCACATAAGGAATTATTTTGCCTCGAGACTTCTCAGAGACCTGTTCCTTCTTCATATTTGTCGATGTATTATTATCATATGTTTCACACAGAGCAGTGCAACAGTCTGTAGAAAAATGGTGATTGTTTTAAAATGAATGTCTGAGAGCTGGGTTCTTATGGTCGCTTTGGACTCGAGGATAAATGAGCTCTCTGTTTTATCTTGAATCTGACCCGTCTTCATAGGCTGTGCTGCTTTTAGGTCTTGGGATAAGTAGTTATTTTTTCAACGTGACTTTGCTAAGCATCAGTGCACAGTAATGACTATTTTGTGGGATATGTGTTTTGGTTGGTTTTAGTGGGAGTGAATGCAGAGATGAATTAAATTTGTGATTCTTTTCACAGTATTTATTTTTGCAACAGGGCCTGAAGTATCATATTTATTAGCTCAGTACTGTTTTAGATACCTCTAAACTGTATCCAAATAATGTTCCTCAGTATTTTTACTGGTGGTGCTTGATTTCTCTTTTGTTTCTGAGTAGGCTCAGATCTTTTTTGCTGTAGAGATAACATTTTGCATTTCTTCCTTTATAAAGGTTTGTGCAAAAGCAAACACTTGCAAAATGTTATCTGCTTGTAAACTACTATAATTGTGTGTGTGTGTGTGTGTGTGTGTGTATGTGTATATATATATATAGCTGACACAATAGTATTCCGTTCAAGAGATGTTCGCAACATGAATTTCATTACAAGTCCTTGAAAAACAAAGCAAAATCAACTGCAACTAATAACACGAAGTGTGGCATTTCAGTTGCATGTAATCACATTTGCAAATTCCTTATAGGCATTACTTATGAACAAGGGCCTATAGAAAAAAAATAATAAAATACCAAATATTTAAAAAAGTGACTTGAGAAAAGTGATAGATTCTTTTTATCATCCTTTTTGTAGGTCTGTCAGTAAGATGGTTTATTTTTGTGTCCCCTTGCTTATTAGTGTCATTGTAAAGTCAGCAATTTTATGAATTCTTGCAGGATTAGGCCTATGCAGAATACTTTAAATTCTGCATGATGTACCAAAAATGTGCATTTCTTCTGATAGTTTACTTTTTAAAATGCTGATTCTTTAGGTTGGCTCCCAAAGATGGTATTGAGCATCTGTCTGCCATAAGGAATCCTCAGGGCTGGGTCTCCTTGGGTTCTGCCTGCCCCGTTGGGATGGGGACGTGGGATCGATGTTGTGTTTCTGGCACACGTTGGTCATCTCCCTTAGATTCACACGCTGTGACCATAATCCATTTAGGAATATAACTGCAGCATGTTTATCATAAATCTCATGATTCTTTTCCATCGGAATATGCTTCATTAGGCCCACCTTCTGTAGTAGTGCTGCATCATTAGATGGCGTGTGGAAAGAAATGGTTTCAGCAGCAATCTGTCAGGCATGCAGAGCCCCCGTGTGTTTGATGCACAAATGCGTTGGAGGCTGACACATGTTTCACTGACTGGCAAAAAAGTATTTTCCAAGCTGTACAGTTGCAGGATGAGCTGATATTTCAGATGCTTCTCCTGGTTTGTAGCGATTTTAATTCTCCTTCTCTTTGTTACTATTCAATCAAAGTAATATTCAATGAGGTTTTGTAGAGCAAAGCCCGATATGGTCAAATGCTGAGGGTGAGGGAGGAATCACTCTGGAGCATGGTGGTGTAAATGTGTGCCCTGTTCTCTCAAATCAGTTTTATAGGCTGAAATCAGACTCTGCTATTCTCGTTTTTAAGTTGGATGCTGAAGTTGCCGCAACAGCTTTGATCATGCAACTATCATTACTTTCCCCTCATGTGAACACAAACTCTTCAAAGAAGTTGGAGCATCTTTGTGAGAGATGCAGCTTGTTCTGTGGCAGGATGTTCTTTGCTGGTGCTTCCCCCCAATATTTATTGCTAATGAGATAATTAATTAGTTTAAACTCTTTTTCATTAGTTGAGTAAAGAATTGCCGTCTCTGAAGAACAGCACCGGGTAGCACATGCAACATCTGCCAAGTGTTGCTTGTCCTCTGATTAGATGACCATATGTGCTGCAATGCCTAGAAACAACAGGGCAGCGAGCGGGGAGGGTCTGTGCGCGCCGTAGCGCTGAACGACCTTGCTCTGGACACGGTGTTTCTGTAAGCCCCGGCGTGGGCGGCAGGGACTGCTGCCGCTCCCGTTTTTAATGCTGTTCTGAGCCTCACAGCAAGAATGGGCAGAGATCAAAATCAGACTTAAATAACAGAGCTATAAGTCAAGGCGAAATCTGTTGCGGGTTGCAAATGGTATGAGATGGTTTTTAAAGAGGGATATTACTGTGTTTCGGGACACTCATGTTTAGAAATAGAAGGGGAGTTAATTGCCAATTCCTAATACTTCAGTATTTTTTCTCATGCCCATCACTTAGTTTTTCTTCATTCCCAAAGCAGGGCATGGTCGTTAATGCTCGTGGCTCCTCCTGAGGAGTTTGGGTTAGCAGACAGGCCTTGCAAATGCTCTCTTCCAATTTTACAGGTGGCAGAACTGAGGAGAGGAATAATTTTGTCAAGGCCGCGCAGTCGGGCAGTGTGAGCTCTGATTTGTTTTGGCTTTTAGCCCGGTGTCCAGACCGGCCCTTGCGCTCTTCTGCTTCTTATATTGTGCACATCTGCATTGCAAAGTGCTTTTAAATATAGGGATTGCCCTATTTGTCCCATAGTACATCAAGACAGACCTGTCTTTACCCTACAGGTAAGAAGGTGAGCATGTCTACAATTTAAA
>WBNA01000154.1:544713-580180 GCA_013398345.1 Nothocercus nigrocapillus | reverse complement strand
CTCTTTAATTAAAATTGTCAGCAGGCCCAATGGTTCTGCAGGGGATGCTCCTGTGCAAGGCTCCCCCGTAGCAGTGATGAGTGTTTTGAGGCACTCAGCGGAGTTGGTGTTTGCCCTTTTGCTCAAACGTGCCTCTCGGGCACGATCAGGGAGAGGATCGGCTAGTTTACGGGTACTTAGCAGCTGTAGGGATGACATGAAGTGCCCGGTATGGATCGAAGGAAATCTGGGACAGAAAGAAATGCTTTTCCTGCAGGGAAAGGAAGATGGGGGCAAATAACTGCAAGGTCTGGGAGCGGGGAGGGATTGGAAAGGGTCAGTGCGGCCAGAACTGCGTCCTCCAACCTCTGGACTGTGCTGGGTGACCAGATGAGTGCCCGCGGTCTTGTGAAAATGGGACTCTTGATGGTTCCCTGTTGTGTCAGTGTCGCGTGTTGGGGTTGGTGTTGGCACCAAGTCGCAGAGGTTTGGGATAAGACCATTAAAGGTAGGAGGAACTTTGTAATTCTGAGAATGGGACCTGTAATAGATAAGTTGTGATTGACTGTCTTCGTGTTACCTCTTTTGTTGGAGTTGTGCTGATTGGTGTGAATTTCAGACGGAAACTGAGAAATAATTTGATTTTTTTTTTCCCCCTTCCTGAGGAATAAATGCCAAGTGCAGTGATTAAGAGCCTGCCTCTGAGCAGTCTAAGAGGATCTAATCCTTAAGATATATTTAACTAACTTCTAATCCATTTCACTTGTAAGTGGATTGAGAAGTAAAGTCTCTCCTGTTGGCTGTTGGTTACCACGTCCCTCACAGTTATCCTTTCGCTTACTCAGAATTTAGACCTTTCTTTTGTCCTGTAAGTTAGGAGCAGCATTGTATCTTAAAAAGTAGTTATTGCCAAAAATCAAATGAAACTTTCACATTTATTTATTGTGGTGGCACAAGTTAAATAGTCGATTCCTCCCTTTACTTGTACCTATGTGGAGGCAGCGTGGTGGTTGGCAGTGATAATAGAGGTATTACTTTCTCCCCTGAGCAAAATGACGTGTTCCTCGAGTAATTCACTGTAGTGCAAATTATTGCTGCTCTTTTGTGTTGTGACAGGACTGTAATTATGTCACTGGTCCCTCTCTAACGGCTTTTTGGTTCTCAATGCTGTCAAGTGGAATTGTAATAAGAAAAAAAAAATTTATTTTAGCTAACGCTGAGGCTTTTAACATTTATGTATTCTGTTATATGTAAAAAGTTGGTGATTATGGGAATGTTTTTATATCATAGAATAATTGGCTGTTGAGTGAAACATGAAAGCTTCTTGGAATATTAAAAAACATTTCTTGTATGCTGCTCTATCTATTATGCCATTTCTCTGAGATGTTTTAAAGTGTATCTTCACATAATTAATATAGATAAAAGAAAATAGAAAGGGGAAGCTGTTTTAAATGAGGTAGTTAAGGAGCTAAATGTTCCCTGAATAACAATCTGAGACCTTGGAGGGGGGATAGGATATTAGGTTATAATAGGTGCAGGTAAAGAACTATTTTGGTGCAATAGTTTGTGTTTTTCATCAGCATCTCCCATGTGGGTCATGATTCCAACGCACAGGCTTGTAATCTCCTGCAGTGGGAATGATTCAGCTTAAAAATCAATAGGGCATGAGGTGTTTCAAGTTCTCATTATTGTAATGTGTCAACATCACTTCAGTGACCCCAGAGCCCGACGCTGGCTGATTTGTTCCCTGATTTATTGTGCAATCTTGTAGAGCAAACTATAATTTCACTTGGAAGCAGAAACTCTGCGGTGGTGGTTTGTGTCCCGCTCTCCAATCATTAGGACGTTCAGAGATAATCAATACCTGTGTTCGCTGCTAGCAGTTGAATGAAGTTGTCAAGCAACCACATTACAAAGGATACAAACAAAAGAATATTGTTAAGGCTGAGCAGGTCAGGCAGTGTTCTTATTTAAATTTGCATTCCCTAGGAGGTCAAGAAATGCTTTTCTAGCTTAGCAGCATCAGAGGTCATATTCCCTTATGTGTCTAGAAGTTTCAGTTCCTAAATTTTGCACTCATAAGTAATTACTGCACCACTTTGTTTTTGAGTTATCTGTGCTCATTTATGAGTCTATTACCTTTTATATACCTAGCCAAACTTAATAATGTGTGAACAGGAAGCAGGTTGCTCTAACTGATCAAATGAGCTTAGTGCGGTTTCAATGTATAACAGCAATGTTGTGAAATTTCCCAGATTGCTTCCTCCCGCTAATTTCTTAGTGCTGCACCTGATAACACTGCAGTCTAAACTCATCCATCCTGGGCGGTATCATACTTAGCAATATATTTAGTTCATGCTTCCACAGAAGGGTAGCATAGCACAACCAAAAGCTCCTAGGGCTTTTACTTTGTTGGCCAATGTCTCATATACTCTGCTGCCAATCGGAGGTTAATACAATACTTTCCAAATCTACTATCTAAAACTTCATAAAATAATATCCGATTAGCTTTAATTCTTTATTTTTGCTTAAATAGAGTTAAATCTGTGAAATGTTTTCAGTGTGCTTTTGGGAAGCATTGTTGTGTTCTTGCTGGCTTAAGTTTTAAAAAACAGCAGGTAAGGTATAAAGAGTAATTATTGTCACAGAGTGGTTGAGGTTGGAAGGGACCTCTAGAGATCACCCGGTCCAACCCCCTGCTCCAGCAGGGACACCCAGAGCACGGGGCACAGGGTGGCAGCCAGGCGGGTTGGGAAGGTCTCCAGAGAAGGAGCCTCCACAGCCTCTCCGGGCAGCCTGGGCCAGGGCTCCGGCACCCTCATAGGAAAAGTTCTTCCTCGCACGGGGATGGAACTGCCTGTGTTTCAGCTTGTACCCATTACCCCTTGTGCTGTCCCTGGCCACCACCGAGAAGAGTTTGGCCCCATCCTCCCTACGGTGACCCCTCAGGTATTGTACACGTTGATCAAATCTCCTCTCAATCTTCTCCAGGCTAAACAGGCCCAACTCACTTAGTCTTTCCTCATATGATAGAAGTTCCAGTCCCGTAATCATCTTCGTGGCCCTGCGCTGGACCCTCTCTAGAAGCTCCACGTCCTGGGGAGCCCAGAACTGTACCCAGTATTCCAGGTGCAGCCTCCCCAGAGCTGAGCAGAGGGGCAGGATCCCCTCCCTTGCCCTGCTGGTGACTCTCCTCCTGCTGCCAGGATCCCACTGGCCTTCTTGGCCCCCAGGGCACATTGCTTACCCATGGCTAACTTGGTGTCAACCAGGACTCCCAAATCTGTCTCCGTGGAGCTGCTTTCCAGCAGGTCAACCCCTAATCTGTCCTGGCACCTGGGGTTATTGGTCCCCAGGTGCAGGACCCTGCACTTGCCCTTGTTGAACCTCATGAGGTTCCTCTCTGCCCAACTCTCCAGCCTGTCTAGGCCCCTAGAAAATAGACCTCCTCAACATTATCATTCCGCTGTGTGTTAGGAGACTGGAAGTCCTTTGAACACTCTGAAGCTGCTTGACAAGGCACATTTGATAATAGGTTGCTGCATTTGACTAAAAGCAATATAAAAATCTGTATGTTAAATGACAATGTACTGCTGAATAAAGAGTAGAAGCACAGGTTTTGCTGAGATAAATTTGGTATATTATCTAAGACTTGGAAATGAAGCTGCAAATCACCAACTTTTACACTTTTTCAAGGATGTCATTTCTATTAGAAGGCCTGGAGCTACTCACTGCTATGGCAGTTGTTGATTAGAGGTTTGTTCCCTTCCTATAGCCATGAGAGACATTGGCTGCTTGGCTGAAACACCCAAAGCAGGAGGACGCAGACCATATGTGTATATTATATTTCTTAAATTTTTATCTTCATCTTGAAGAGATATTTCTTTTTGGTTTGTATAATATACACTCAGTTACAATATTTTTATCCTCTTAAAATATGTAACTCTAAAGAAAAAAATGGAGAGCTCGCAGCTTGCTTAATGAGAAAAGATGAGGCAGCATCAAAAGGTATACGACGCTTGAATAGATCTGAAATTAGGCAACTTCCAAAAGTTATGTGAAACATTAAGATCCCCATTTCTTCCTAAATCTAATAAAAGAATGTTCTGCATCAAGGAGAAAAAAAAAACAAAAGATTTAAATGTTAGGTAGGCAATTTAATCAGCATTTTTCAGGTTTATATTAGCAGGCTTGTAGTTAGATAAATATTTGTTGCTTTATTGGGGGAGGCGAGAGGCTTTCTATTTAGAAGCTTTCTAAATAGAAGTTTTCTATTTTCTCACCTAGACCATTAGCTTTAAATACAGGCTCTGGAGTGTGTTGATTCTTACCTTGGTGCTTGTAATCTGTGGAGACACTACAAAAATGTTTGACACTTCTAAAAATCCCACTTGTGAAATTATCGATTTGTAGGTATTGACCAAAAAACTCTTACATTTATTCATAATGTCACTCACCGAAGAGTCCCTGAATTCAGCCTACACAAAATAGAGTAATATGTATCAAAATTGTATTGCAAGAAAAATCAGAAGTGTTATTCCCATGGCGTTTCCTGATGCAGTTTCACATGCATTGTCAGGGTTAGCCCATCTCAGTCATTACAGGATAAGATATTTGTCTTCTGAACCCATGATGTTTTTAATTACTTGAAACTTTAAAAAAAATAAAAAAGAAAGAAAAAAAGAAAAGAGAGAGAGAGAAATGTATAGATATTGATTCAGCAAACAATTGGCTGTGGACTTCTAATGCACAAGATAGAGTATTTCTAGGTTTAGTGTCTTAAAAAATGGAACTAAGGCAACAAAAGGCTAGAATATACAAAATGAGTGTATACTGCAGTATACTGACCGAGACATGTCTGTTTTCTGGTGTAATGGCTAAAAAGATAAAGATCTCTAAGAATATCCACTGCTGAGGAAAACTTAGTAAGGAGTTTTGGGTGCACTGAGCTCCTAGAGAGACTGATTTAGAAAATCTTACTACTGTATGGGAACTACTTGTTGCTGGAACTAGGGGCCGTATGTTGCATGGCTTGGCAGCAGTCGCCTTTCCCAGCCTATGCACTTTCAACTAGACCCCTGAAAAAAAAACAAACCTCAATTCCTTCTATTTCTATTCCTATTCCTTCTATTTCTATTCCTATTCCTTTCTATTTGATTTTGTAGATTTTTTTTTTTTTCCAGTCTTCTGTTGCAAGTGAATTAGTTTAATTGGTTGAAGAAGACAAAACTACCTCATGCATAACCCAAAATAATGTAGATTAAGTCAGGAAAAACAGCAATTTCATTAAATGGATTGGCAGGTTTCACCAAGATGCAGTCTGGGAGTGAATGTGCTAATTTCGGGTTCTTTAATATCATTATTCTGTTTCACATCTATTATAACTAAAATAGAAAACCATGCAGCTTTCGCAAAATATATTTAGAACATTAATACTTGATTATTTTTTCAGTTTAAAAGTTACATCATTGAGAAAATGGGATCTATAGAAGAACTTGGGTAGACGATGCATTCTTTTCTAAGCATTTCAAGCCCTGGGCCGTGAGGATCATATTGATACTGCCTGAGGTCTTTATAAATATGCAGAAGGTATCAGAGTTTTTACACGAATGGCCAATGTGATGATATTTTAAGGTACAATTTTTGCGCTTTTACATAAAGTTATTGTTTAAGCTTGCTAAAAGTTGGTTTAATTAACGAACGCAGTGCATACTTAGAATCAGGCACGTTGTGCTTCTCTCACCCTGAAGCACCAGCCTGCTCTGCTGCAGTCCGAGGTGGTACCCAGACCTCAGCAGCTGCCCAAAACCCAGTATTGGTAGCACTAGTTCACCAGTCAACGCGTTTCTGATGTCACTGACAAAGCTATTCTATTTAAAGACTTTTTTTGTTAAATTAATTGTCATGGGAGGCCGATGCCGTTTTAAGTAGTTAACATATATGGCCTTATGTATCACAGAAAGATACGAGACTTTCCTGCATGAAAATTTGACCTATATAACAGAAAAGTGTGGTGGAAAGCAGAGAAGGGAGATGGGGAGGAGGTTGGACTGTAGCAAACCTTTCGGGTGTTGCAGGGATCAGGAAAATTTGTGGAGCTGCTGGAAGTGAGATAACTTGAGCAAATTAATTTGTCTACTGCACATCATAGGACACACAATTCATTTACTCTTTTAGGTGTCCCACACCCCAAAGGCCAGCTTTTGAAGTGTTCCTGGCAGGTGCAGGCTTGTCTAAGATGAACTCCAAGGATTTCTAAACAGTTAAGTTGATTAGACGAGCTTCATGTTGAGTGATATGCAGAATTGGACAGAGGTGTCCCTGAGCCGTGACTATTTTATATCATGTTTATTGAATTCCTCTTTTTTTTTGAATTTAATTTCATGTTCATATATTGTATGAATGTCCACGTATCACAGTCATGGTATGCAAATCTTTAGACCGCTGCCTGCTTAGCATAGATGCAGGTTAGTCACGGTTGGAATCGACCAACAGCTCCTGACACCCATGTGACCCTCTTAGGATAACAGTGTCTTGTCCTGCTTCTGCTTTCTTACCCTGTTGCTGCAAACCCTTCTCCTGTATGGCTGCTAAAAGTAAATGGCTGGGGACTGAAGGAGCAATGGCAGATAAGGAGCTCCAGGAGTGGAGCTGGGCCAGTGTGTTGGGACTTCCCTGGGCTGCAATGAGGACCTAGGGATGGATGCGGGAGGGATCCCCCCCCCCCACCCCGGACTCCCTGCCATGGTGCCGCATCCATGTTCGCTCCAAGAAAACATTGTGCTAGCAGTGACCTTGGTAGGAGGTTTAGGGTGGAGAACACATGTGCATCGCGCTCTTTAAAGTGCTGGTCCCCAGTTCAATAGTGAAAGGCCACGCTGTGCGTGCGGATGCTGAGTTGCAGTAGCCAAAATGTGGTGAGTTGTAAATCCAGAAAAAACAACTCTGTTATGGGGAGGGAGGGAGCAAAAATAAGGTGGGAAAACTGCACTGGGACAGCTCTGCCTTTACTGCTTCTGTTGTTGTACCTGTTCACTCCTCTGCATCTTCACTTCCCTGATAAAGAAGCAAGGGGGGAGAGAGGAGGAGAAAAAGAAAAGAGCTTTTCTTTGGAGCTTTGTGACTTGCTGTAATTTGGGCTAGATAGATTGTTTCCCTGGGCACTGTTAGGTACCTGCAGAGCTGCGGCCCTGCAGGGAGCTGCAGCAGTACCCGTGTCCCGATAGCCACCTTGCAGGGGTGGTGAGCTCAGGCTTCTCCAAGCACTTTGAGGCGCTCTCAGGGCACGTTGTGTGTGTGGGAGATGCTGCTGTTCCCGCTGCAGCTTGGGCAAGCTGTCAACGTCTGCGGCTGCAGAAAATGACCGAGTGCTGTGTAAGCTGCTCAGGTGCTGCTTGGCCAAAGCAAAGACGCTGCCCTCGACCACGCGGGCTGCCCCTGCCCCGCTACGGCGGGGTCCAGTTCGAGGCTGCGTGTAATGGCAGCCCTCGAAACCCACCACATTTAGTGCTTTGAACAGTGAAAAGAACCTGAGAAATGACACTAAAAATGTGAAGATATGGGAAAGGGGAACAGTAAAACAGAAAATGTGGCCTCGTTTGTGTGTCAGTGTCACTAGCAGAAAACGGTGGCATTAAGTGACATTGTGTTTGCATGGCTCCGTGGAGCTCACCTTTGGTATTCCGCCTTTTGTCAGGGCTCCGTGGAGACAGACGTGTTCCTGCTTAAGCTGGGTATTGGGGAGGTAGTTATAGTTTCGGCTATTAACACGAAAATCGTGGATTTGATGAGGGAGGTTGGGTTGGCTGTTGTTTTTCCCTTGGCAAAAGCAAGGTGACAAATCCTTGACAAAGTCTGCACGTGTGAGACTTCTCCTATTACCCATGTTTGCATCTGAGAAAAAAAAAATACTCATGGATTGAGATAGCTTTGTAGGTTCCCTGCTCACATACTGAAATAGGAAGACAATATTGCAGTCCTTTAAACTTTTGCATAAAGTAGTGAACATCCTTTCAGCGCAAAGTCATGTTGACTAATTTATGCCTAGTAAAATTACTGCTTTTACTAGGATAAAATCTTGGTAGCTTAATAAGGGCTGGGTGCCAGTAAAGTAGTGCGTGCCGTGTTAAGGTCTCAGGTGAAGGAGGCGTTAGGGGAGACCTCTGAGGAGAATACGTGTGGCCAGCGTAGGATTGTTCTCTGGTTTCAGGTCTGGTCTCGTGTTGGTTTTTGCTTCACCCTGAAGAAATGTGTCAGTGCAGGAGGGTAGAAGCCCTTCCTGTCCCAGGAGCCGAGTCATGAGTAAAGATCCCGATGGGAACGGATGCTCCTGAGAAAATATACTCGGGGACTCCTGTCCGTGTTTGTTTCTGCTCCCCCAAAATATGTAGCCGTGACGCTGTTCTGAGCTACCTGGCTTCTCTGGGTCCACTTTGGAGAGTTTTAAGTCAAACCATGCTGTCTCCTAATGAAACCAATGGCAATACTCAGAAAATAGAGCTCTGGATCCGCACAGCCAAGAGCACAGGGCACTTGGAGAGATGCTTGGAAATCCGTCTTCAGAACAGATAAAGATCTTGGCCAGTATCCTTGGGTACTGCTGCTGTCTTTTTTTTTTTTTTTTTTTTTTTTTTTTTTTTTGCCTTCTCCTGAGCTCTTGAATCCCTCTACTGTGTGGAGATATTAAATAAGGAGATGAAATTTAGGTGGTTTCTGTTTACTCTCCTCTTTCCTTGGGCTTGCACTATTATCAGAAATAGTGAAATAAAGGTTTGTGAAGGCTCTTAGTGCAGTAATTCTGTTCTGCAAAAGTGAAATCTTGGAATCACTGCAGGGTTTAGCAGAAAGGCAGCTATTTTGGAGGGTAGGGACAGAGGAATTTTCTGTTTTGCCAGGTTTTCTTACCTGCTCTGAGCACAGGAGGAGGTTTTATGTTGAGGCTTGAATTTGATGTGTTTTCAAGAGAACTTACTGCTGAAATCTGTAGCTCAGGAAGAACTTGAAATTTCCAGGAGTGAAATCTTGCCTCTATTGAAGGTTTTTATTCTGGGATTTCCTGTCTTCTCTGTTCCAGAGTACTCTGTGTGTCAGGGATGCATCTCAAGTCGTAAGAAGCTGGGCAACAAAATATTTAAGGAGAGACTAACCAAGAAAAGAGCCACAAGTAAAATAGATGACATGGTTACAAAGTGAAGGCTGCTGAACAAACACTTAAGTTATTTGCTTTAGTCGCTTGCTGGAGGCAGCAGAGGAGATCTGAAGCATTACCTGGAAATAACAGAGAGGATTCAAGGGTATAATTTGGGGAAGAAAAAAAAAATGACAAAAACCAAGGCAACTTCTGTGGGATTCTTCTGTAGTTTATATATGTCTTTTCTGCTCTATGATCATGTGGGTCCTTCCTCTAACAACATGATTTCTAAGGACTGGCATGAGATTTCCTTTGGAATATAAGGTGCAGGTGTTTAAATACTTGTTGTGACAATTCCTCTTTGGCCTCAGCAGGTGCCTGTTGTTCTCTTGGAGTTGTTCTGATGAACAAGCCCTGCCTTTGAAATGCTAGGGTAAGCAGGAATCTTGGATATAAAATATTACTGTTGTTAAAGTATCATTTATGATTCACTTGTTTTATATGCTGAAGCATATGGCTAGCTGCAGGAATGAATTAACTAGAAACAAATGAAAACATGTCATTTTGGCCCAAACTCAGATAACAGAAACAAGGAAAGCAGAAGCTAATATTTTTTCATGGTAATACTTGTATTGATGAAATTGGTATTTATAAGTGATTGTTGGAAAAACACTTTTCTTTCAGCAGATGCATAAGTTAACAGGTGTGATGCTAAATGTGTGAAACATGGTTCATAACAACCCGGATGCATCCAAGAAATAATCTCTTGATTTCTTTCTGCATCACACACTAGCAATGGTTAGGACAGGCAAGAACTTACCGCTTTCCCAAGCGACTATCAACTACTTTTTTAGCCAAGCCTCTCAAAAGAATTTGGAAACGCGCTGAGCCTTGCGGGTCCCTGGGTGCCTCTTCCTCCCTCCCTTCCCATCTGTCGTCTCTGCCGCCTTTGCTCTTTCCCTCCTCCTGCCCTGGCAGCCCGTGGCATCGAGTGGGATAACAAGGTGCCTCCCTGCCGTGCGCTTCCCCCTTCTCGTGAGAGCTCCCCGGCTGCTGGGGCACCGCTGCCCTTGCGTCCTGCACACTGAAAACGGGGGCATCTCGCTTGGATCCTCAGTAGGGAATAAGGGAAGTAAAACACACGCAAAGACTAAAATTCTGGCATCACCTTTTTCCTTTGCTATTTTTTTCCCCAGGGTTAATTTATCTTCTGTTTTTTGCTTCCTATCTAACTCATTCAGTGTCTCCCCCCCCACACACGCACACACACTTTTTTTTTTTATTGGCATTTACTGAATGCATGTCTTTTATATTGCCCTCTATTATTGCTTCTTGCAGTCTATTTCTCCTTACCTTCAACTAGATTCCACTGTCCCTTCAAATCAATGGTACATCTCGAGCAGAAGTGGCTGCTGATGTTAGACACTTAAAGCACCCTCAAACATTTGCTAATCTCTACAGCTCTTTGGGGCAGTTGAGTCTTATTATTATTCTTATTTTGCTTTGCGTGACATTACTGAGACTGCAATAATGTGTCCAATTTCAATGCCCTTGCTTCAAAAGAAATAGTGAGAAAGGAGGACTTTTGTGTTTCAGGAGAGCGAGCTCTGCAGCAAAGGGGTCTGGGATTAACTTTGCTTTTGGGTTAGCAAATCTTCAGGAAGAAACTCAAATGGCTTAATCTGTGTTAATATTTTGTAATGATTATCTCCATATTCCTTTCTCCCTAAAAATAAAGAGCTGTTTTCTTAGTCTCTAGAAATTTGAGGATATTGTTATTGTGTTCCTCTGCTGTTCTCCCCTGTTACTCTCAACTCCATATCTAATGAGATAGAGGACATCCCTCATAAATTCTATATCATCAGTGTAATGTTGCTTTGATGATATATTGCCTGTTAAGTTGGTTTTGGCATGAAAGGACAGTATGGGGCTCAGGAGAGATTTTATTTTCCATTTTTGCAGAAAGTGTTCTAAGTTTAATTATATTTAGCGGCTGAGAAAAACAGTTCATAATCTAAAAATTGTCATTCACTCAGGAGCTCCAGGATCCTTGAAAAATTCTTTTTATGAGTGACCAGATTAAGGTTGTTAACCTTCTGTGAGTAACCTTCTGTTACTCAGAATCATCTTCAAAATCAATAAATGACACCAATTGTTGGAGTCTATAGGGTGTAGTCGTGAGTGTTTATGTGCATAAGATTAAAGATGGTATTCAAAGGATTTGGCTTAATTAGACCTTGGTGTAATTTCACTTATGGTCCTGGTTGCCTGCTCCTTTGCAGATGGGGCCTCACCAGGGTCCTTCACATGAGGGGTAAGAGGATGAATGAGCGGGTTGTCTTCCCAGCTGTGTTCTCCATCTGCTTTGGGCAAGTAGCTCCATTACCTTCACCGAGGGTTTTTTTTCCTGGGAGAAGCAGCAGTGTCTGCACTAGGCATTTGCCACTGCAGCATTTAGTTTGGCTAGGCTTTTTTTTTTTTTTTTTTTTTCTTCCCTTTTCTTCCATTTTCTCTGCAACTTTTCCAGAGGACAAAACTCTTATTGGTTGGTGTGTGTCATTATCTCAGAGTGGCTCTGAATCAAACCTGGTATTTTGGCGAGTAGTTACCTCCGCATAGTGCCAGGGATGAGTCACCGTGTGACAGTCACAGCAGGAGGAACCTGTCCCTGGAAGTCTCCGCAGGACCTGATTACTTGGTTAAAAGAGCATCGGTGACCCGGAGGCAGAGCCAGCTCTCCTGCAGTGCTTCTGCTAGATCCGTGTCAGGTTGGAGGCAAGTCCTGGGCATCTTTTGGCCCAGTTCTGTGTAATTTTCTGTTAAAATCCAGAGAGCCCCTGAACTGAGAGCACCCTCTGCTCACATGGCTCTGGGAACCCAACACTGCATCTCCAAGAAGACAGGAGCCACTGCTGGAGCAGGTTGTACCTGAGCTGCTGGGAGTCCCTTTCAGGTGATCTTAAAGCACAAACAGGAAAACTGTAAACATGGAACCTCCCCTTACAGCTAATAGTAAATACGATGAATTTGATTCCCATTTCAAGCCTACAAAACTTTATGAATTATTTTTCGTTTGTGTTTTCCAGCAGTTATTTCTGTATTCACTGTCGTTCTGGTGATTGACAGCCTTGCGAGTGGTATAAAATTATCCCATTAGGTTCTCCCTTCTAAGGAGCAGTGAAGATTCTTGACAGCAATAACAATTCTGGACATAAAAGGTAAAGCTGACATCTGCAACCTCTCTTTCTTTGTGTGTGACCAAGTCAACTAACATGATTTATCTCTATATATGCACCTTGAGTGGATACATGCATATATACATATACACACACCTCCCTATATATCACATATATACAAAGTTGCCTGACAGTTGTTGTGTTCAGCTCTGAAATAAGTCTTGTCATCTCATCATGCCTATCTTGATGTTTCTACTCTTTTTGTCTCTTTCCTTAATAGTCTGTATTTATTCTGTACTTCTTCCACACAAGCAAATCCCATTTCCCTTTCTTCCTTTCTTATGTTTTAGTTCTTTCTTCAAGACACTGTCATTTGGCAGGGTGGTACAGAAGGATCAAACTACCAAACTTTTTACTTTTTTAAAGCAGGGATGTTTGAACACTTAAAAACCCACAAAAGCGAGGCAGATCAGTAGTTCTGGCATTCTTCAAAATTACCCTTTCATTTGAAAGGAATAGAGAAGCTGTGGGTGGGCACACTGAAAGCCATCGTGTCTGTGCAGGAATAATGAGACTGTGAAAGAAGGCAGGAGATGTGCTGGCTGTGATGGGATGTAGCCAAAGCAGAAGTGTTCATTTAAAGGAAAAAAAAATGTGCTGTAGCTGTAGTCTGAGGTTTGATAGGTGAAGGCTGAGACATCCTGAGCACTCTCAGGACCCCTGGGGCCTGGGTATCTGCTCCTCTGATGTCAGGAGGTTCTAGTAGGCACCAACTGTGGCGAGGTGAGTTGTGCTAGACCTGAATGTGCCAGCTGAAGTTTGGAGTTTAGGCTCTTGCCCTGAGATCTGCTTCTTGCTTGGTGTTCAGTTCTTGTGACCAAGACTGTAAGTTCTGTTATTTTTCCCCTCGAATGGGGCCGTGTTCATATGTGTCGGTAGCCTGGTGGTATCGCTGCAAGAGCTTGCTGTCACGGTGAACTGAAGTGCATTGGAGTATGAGTTTCCCAGAGCATGAAAACGGGTTGTATTGGAAGCTCTCAAAGGATTTTAAGTGAAGATATTTTTGAGTTATATTGCAAATTTTGTTCGAATTTGGTTCTTGCACCAGACTACATAGGCAGTAAAAGTGATTATTTTTACTAGATTCTTAAGAAAGCCAACACATCTAAGTGCAATGGGATGCATTTCTCGGCGTAATTCGGGAAGCCTGCTCATTCTTAGCAGCAGATAATTGTTTTTCAACACAATACGTTTCTAATACAGGAAGCCGCACTCGCTGGCCAGAGTCCCCATCCTCTTCAAGAGTCATTAGTAGTGGTAGTCTGAGGGATTTATAATAGCAATAGCAACACCCAAGTCAAACCTTAGGGCTGTTAATAGCTTTGATTTTTCTTTGCAAACTGTTTCTCTCCCCATGCACCCCCTTAGCACCAGGGCAATTAGTTCACAAAGTAGTCGTTAGCTGCTGATAATGGACAATTTGTCAGAGATTATTGTGTGATGATGCCATATTCTCTACTAATTAGATAAACTGTTAATGGTAGATAGTGTCAAAAGGCCCTTTCTTGGAGGATCAGGCAAATTCACTAGAAGCCAAAATGAACCAGCACCTTTGCAAGTGGTGATATTTATTGGCATGTTTTGGAAAACATTAAACATTGGACAAGCTCATAATTTTCTGATGATAGCTCCTTACAAGGAGAAAAAAAACAAAACAAAAAAATCCAACAATCCAAGCACAGTTATTAAAGTGGGGATCATTAGCAGACATTTGTGATACTCTTTCCTAAAGTGACATTTAACCACATGCGTACATGTGCCTATAAATATATACATACACACTGAAGTGACGCTGTGTGTGTGTATATATATCTATGTATAGACAGAACTGTGGACCCCTAGGTGACAAACTTTGCTTCACATGCTCAGGTAGAATTATGGAGAATCCTGGCAATATTTTTGTTTTTTTTTGTTGGTGCATGACAAACATGTGAAGAAACATGAAATCTGTATAGTCATAGAAGCTTAGGAATTGGAATTACTATATCCATACCAGTTTTTATATTCACAAAAGAGAAGGTACTTCATGATAAACCAGCTAAAATGTTTCCCAGTCTGAGCAAAACGTGTTCATTTGGAGCTAGTGCCGCATTCCTGCAGTTATCTGGGCAGTTTGGATTGACGTGGAGGGGTTCGAGTCTACTCAAACCTGTTTGAGACACATTCTGTCCCAAGAGGAGTTTGTTTGCGGGTAGAGCCTTGCCCTTCGATATCCAAAGGTGGAATATACCTCACTGTGGCACATGTTTTAACATGATTTAAGGGAAACTGTGATTGAGGGCAGGGTGGGGGAAGTGCTGGAGGCTGCTTGCAATCCAGTAGAGCTTCATTGCTGTTTTGTGTTTTATGTGAGTGTTCTTCCAGTGCAAGGGTGATGGTTATCAAAAAAAAAAAAAAAAAAAAAAAAAAAAAAAAAAAAAAAAAAAAAAAAAAAAATATCAAAGTTGGATGAATAAATCTAGAAAAGAAGTACGACTCTTGTGACTACTCAGTATTGGTTCTTACCAGAAGGTTATAAAGAATTAAAATCATCACCTGCTAAATTGTAACTGTTATTTTCAGTAATGTTCTGCAATTTAGAGCTAAGTGTGCCTACAGTTATCACACTAAAATTTACACAGATTTTATATACGTTATCATATAAAAGCCAATTGCCTTCTGTATCTGACTTATTTCAATATGTGCCTTGGAATGAAAGGTATGACAGGAACAGGAGGAGTGGGGTGGATTGTAGGGCTCAGCCCCCAGGCCAGGCCTTGCAGCACCTACACCCCTGTGTTTCCATAATAACCTGTGAGTGTTTGGAGATGTCTGTGGTGTATCTTTAATTTTAAGGCTAAATGAATTGAGGTGGGATAGTCCCTCCTTTTCCTCTTGATGTTATGCTCAGTCATGTCTTTCCAAGTTTCACGGTGGCATAAAAATTGAATAGGTTGGTCTAATATTTATTTCATTTATTCTGCCATAACCAACACTATATTTCTAGTCTTTACCTAACTTCAGCGTAAGAATTTCTGAGTTAGCTAGTAATAGATGTTTTGCTATTTTTACGTATTTCACTGGAGTGAATGAAATTAATTTGTTGAAACATTTGAGCTACACACACAAAAACAAAATAGGTTGAAATTAGCTGCATTTGGTGCAAAGTCTTATAGTTCATAATAAAGTGATATATAGCTGAGAATAGAAACATCTTATGGAAATTAGTGCTTAAATCTCTAATTTCACTGAATGCAAAGCACTTAAAATTGTATATAACACAGGTCTAGAATTAAATGCCTTTTTTTTGAACTAGTTTATTGTAATTTCTTTTGTAGTATTGCACTGTTCTTTTTGTCATCATTTCTGCAGGTAGTTATCATGGCTTCTGTATGCACACAAAGGAAAAATGAAGCAAGAGCTTTGTCATTAAAACTAAAAAATTATTAAATAAGGTCTATTAGTTGCTCAAGTGACCCCTATCTCTTAAGAACTGGCAAATGTTGTGCGAACTGCGTCTGCCTCGTTCTGCAGTGATGAAAAGTGGTGAATAAAAATCGCAGAGTTCTCAATTAATTTGTGATTGTGTGACTGTGATGAAATGAAAACATCACACCCGAGCTCTAATTTGTTAATAGACATTCAACAAAATGTTGAAGAACTTGTGGTGTGAAAGGGAAATGTCCCTGCCATTCACTGCAAGTTATATTGTAAGACTGACTCATCATTTAATAGTTTCTATTTTAGATTGATTTAAATAGAGAGGGCAGGGTAATGTGCATTTAAATGCTTTTCCTATTTTATGTTGTAGAATTTATTATACGATTACTGCATCAACTGTGGTTTTTATTACAGAAAAAAAGGAAAAATACCTGGTGAAAATGTTTCTAATTGTAGAACGTTAGAATTCACTGAGTCTCTGCTTCCACTATGTTCCAAGTATACTGTAAAAGTTTGTCTTCCAAAGTAGTGATTTTGCAATAATTCTGCATGCAGTAGTCTCATTGCATCCTATAGAAATAGGTTCTTGAAAATCATACCCTTAGTAAAACTCCAAGTGAAAAAACAGAAAAAAATGATTGCTTCCTAGTTGGGTGGATGGTGTTGTAATTTTGTATCCTTAAATGAATTTGATCGTAAGCTCCATTCAGTCTTAATACTAGTAAGTTGTGAAATCTCAAGGATTTCAGATTTTTCAGCATTATTTTCTAGCAGGTAAACTATAAAGTTGAGTGGATGTTTTATTAGAAATGGAAAATTATTTTCACAGAGGAAATACTGCTTTTACATTCAGACTTGACAGCTGACTTGTTGTCTCTTGGTGGATTTATGCAAGAACCCCCTTGCAGGCCAATTTAGAGTGAAATTCATCTCATGGTTTGTATAGAATATAACATAGTGAAGGTAAGAGCTGCTGAAGTGGGTAGGGGCTGTTTGCATTAGTGTCTGGAACAACACGGGAACTCAACGTCATGTTAATATTTCAACAAGAGAACATTTCAGATCAGAGAAGTGGGAATTGAAACCAGTAGGAGATTGCATGAACAGCTCTGCATTTCCAGCTTTGCATTTCTAAATGGAAAAACCGTGTAAGATGTCTTTTTGTTGGTGATGACAAGTTAGCAAAAGAGTTAGCAGTTCAGAACAGACTGGTGCTGCAGTCTGCTATGTAGGTCATCTCCGGGCAAAGGGAAATGCTGTGTGGTAGAGCAGTGCTGTTATACACCGGTAAATAATACATAGTTTGCAAATGAGCTTGTATGCCTTTCCTTGGTCAGCAGCTGCCGAAGAATCTGTTATACAGTGCTAATAAATGTCAGAATTCAGGCTGTCAATTTTCTAAGTGGGTGGTACCAGCTCCGAAGACCTGTAGGTCTTGGATTTACATTTTGGCTTTTGTGCTGTCTTGCACTGTGCAAAAAGATCCTTAACTAAAGATAAGTCGCTGACCCCTCAGTGACCGTTCCTGGATGTACAGGAGCGACAGCAAGTGACTATTTCAAATTAAATCAGCGGTGCATTGGGAAGAACGTAGGCAGCTTTCTGAGCCTGCCAGGCGCTTCCCCCTAGAAGCGGATCAGGACCTCTGAGCATAGGGATCGTGTTTGCCAGTAGGTCCGTGGACAGACAGCAGGACTGCCTGGGCCGAGCTCTGGGATCAGTCCCAGTTCCCATGGGAGGGCTCCTGTAGCAAGCAGAGAAGGTTTCTCGGGATTGGGGATGCGCACGGACACAGCTGCGATGCCTGGCTTGCCCCAGTCCGACCTGAGTGTCATCCTTATCTCGCAACTGTAACTTGGATCCCGTGGCTCTTGCCATGCTTTCCTGTACTAAACACTGCCTTTGAAGTTCAAGGTCAGAAAGTGAGGCAATAAATGCCGCTCGCACAGTGGTAGAAACAGTGCTGCTATAGAAAAAAAAGTTAAGGCATGCTAACTTTTAAGTATAAAATGTGAATTCTTTAGAGAGCCCTGACCGGAGTGTTTTCCATTGTGCAGGATGATGTTTGTGCGCCGGCGGTGCCTGTGCTATTGATTTCTGTCTGTTTTGCAGCATTCCTTTATTTTCTGCCATCATTTAAGTCACTCGAGATTCTTTGCTGAGTCTCAAACTATATCTTTTTACTCAGACTTTTATTTTTAAGTAAAGCAACTTTTGCTTTGCTTTTTTACTCTGAAATTAAATTTAAAAAAGAGGACACAACGTGAACAGATGTTTGCATAAGTATTTTGGTGATGGTTTTCCTCTGATACTTCATTTTGTGATGTGACTCATGAGATTGCAGTATCTCCCTCTTTCTATTGCTATGGATAGGCGAGTGTAGTAATAGATTCCCCGCAGCTCTTTTCAGATCCTGCTGCCCCAATTAATTTTATTCTCCTTTAGATGCAAAGAAGTGAATGCATTACTTCTGGGAATGTATCCTGAGACTTGGAGGGACACTGGACATTTGCTGTTAGGAAAAATTACATGTTTGAGGTGAATTTTTAGGATCTGGATTTTATAAATAGTGACTGCTCTTCCCAGCTTAGGTTCTGTCCCAGATTTGAACATTAGATTATGCAGTCAAATCGTGTAAGTTGATGATGAGACTTTCATACACATGTCATGGTTTCTCACGAGAACGACACCCGATTAAATGAGTTTGTTCTTCTACAATTCCATGCATTTCTGTCTTTGTTTAGATCTTTTTTCCAATGACTAAGAGAATAAAATAGGTGGAAATGATGCTTTGCTGAGAGAGAATATATTTTTTTCTGAATACTTTTGAGTAATTAACTTAGTGTAAATATTTTAATGCTTATGACAGTGTAATATAGCCTATTATCAGGGTTGAGAAATTGGAACTGTCCCTTTCTGGGTCACCATTTCAGGAACAGTTCAGCGTGCAGGCTTGTAGCAAGGGGGCAGAAAGCTAACCTGCATTTTCCACACTTACCATGGTGGTTCTCAGGTAGAGGCCAAGGTAAAAACGGGGCAAGGAGCTAAACGGTCCTGTCCCCCTCCCCAACTTGGGTACCAGAAGCCCTGTCAGTGCAGTGGGTACCTGTGCTACAATACCCATCTCCAGGGCCTTCATAAATTTATTTAAATGTTGTATTGCTAAATTAAAGCAGCCCTCTTCTGGAAGACATGACATGGATTTCAGTCACTTCCTGTATGTCAAGTATAATGCATTTTGATACTTTACATTTTTATTTAAATCTGATCTGGTGCCTTACAAATTGGTTCAATGGTGGTATTACACCACTGAGTGCCTGTATAAACTCAAGCTTAATTTATTTTTTTTTCTTTTTTTTTTTTTCCCCCCTGTGGGAAAATTCCATCAACCTGCTTCATTGGAATAAACTCGAAGCAATAGTGTTATAAGGAGTTGGGGATAAGGACAAAGAGAAGAAGGAAAGTCATGAAAGGGAGAGGGGAAAAGAAGCAGAGGAAGTTCACGAGATGGGAACATCCCATTTTCATTCTTACCAAGCAGAAAGAGAAGGAGATTCGAAAGCTTCTCTGATCCTTAGAAATCTTTGAGAGCCAGGCGTGGCTTTTGAAGAGGGGACTTGCTGCTCTTGGGTGTCATGCAGTACCGCAGAACAACATTTGTTAGGTACCCAATATTCCTTCCATAAAAAGACACTTTGCTATAAGCAGAAAAAAAACCTTATTTTTGTGCTACTTTTGGGTTTAATAAGGAGTACCCCAAATGTGCTTGCTTTCATCAACAGTTTTGATAGGTGACAGCTGTAATATTCCTTGGTGCCTCTACCTGGTAGTGCTTATGAGTGGGAACGAAGTTGTTTGCAGTAAAATTATCCAGAACAAAACATCAGCACAAAAGCTCTTGTTTAGTTATTTGCCTCTTCACTGACTCACTTTTATTATACTCTCCCAGTGATGTCAACCTTTGAATTTCTTCAGTCACTTGTTTCTGCTGCTCATGGTCTTTGTTTTGGTGATTACTTTGCATTGTTCTGGGGATGAGGTACTCAAATATTCTGCACATTTCTGTTGCTTGCTGCTTATTTTTTTTCCCCCACAAACATTTTTTTTTTTTTTCTTTTTCATCTCAGGCCATCTTATATATATTCTAGCAAGATACTGCATACTACTGTAGTGCTCTTGTTTCAGACAAGTTTTTGATGTTCTGCACTTCATGGAAAGCCTGTGGAGCGCTCTGGAGACTCTCCAGAGTCAAACAGATGAACAATTTTGTCTTTTTTGATAGCAAGTAACAATTGCAGAGAGATCTGAAAAAATAGAGAATTAACTCATCTACCTGATTCTAATTATGTTATATCTCATTCTTGATGCGTTTCTACAAAATATGCTTGTGTAGCTGCAGCAAGTCTATAGTAATGTTTCTGGATGCAGAAACACATGTGTGTCTGTGTGTGTGTGTGTGTGTGTGTGTGTAGGTGAATTTTTCTGGTGTATTTGCTGGCTGTAGCTCCCAGCAGACGTGTTCCGGGTCACTTTTCCAGAAATGTTCCTGGAGTGGGGGGTGCTGCAGCAGTCCTGCCAGGTGTTCCCAGGCCAGAACTGCTGGTTGATGCATGGGGACTGTATTAAGACTATAGCGGGCTGTGGTAATTATGCCAACGCAATACACTTACACTAGGCTGTATATATTGACTATTTTTGCATACTTTTCACAAACATGAGCTGTAGGCAGCGCTTCTTTTCAGGCACCGCAAGTGTTTTACTGCAATATGTGTTTTCAAAATTGTGTGTTTGCATTTTGGCATGTGGCTAAATAGAACTGCAGCTGCTTCACGATGAATCTTCTCACAGCTCATATCTTAAACAGCCTTGTGTAATCATGTTACCTTTTTGCTGAATTTGATTTTTTCTACTTGGTCCAAGAGTTTTCTTTTGACTTGCCAAGTTCCCTGCCCCAATTTTGGTTATGTTCTTAGAGTGAAAAGCACAAGCTATCTTCTCTGTTGCATACAATTCTTAGACCCATGGCGTAGGAATATAGAATAGAAAGCGTGCCTACTGTAATTTTGGGCTGTTTTGGGGGAAAAAAAAAAAAAATCACTTTGTAAATTAAGGCCTAGGAAAAGGTTACTTGATGCTCCCGAAACACTCCTCCAGAAAAGAATCACATCTTATAATGCAAGTCAATAAATTGCATGCATAAACATACTTTCAAATTTTGGAATCGAGTGATATGACATTTTCAAATAAGGGTTTTGTTACGATTTTCTACCCTGACACAATATGGATGTCAATCTGTTGGAAAAAGCCTTAGCTGTGGCTAGTCCTGAGAGCAGGAGGGAGAAGTCTGAAAATTTTCAAACAACCACTAAGGGAGTGACAGATGAAAAGGCTCTAAAAGCAGAGTCTGAAACTCTCCCTGGTAGAGGAGAATCTGCAGTCAGTCTCCTACCTCTGAGACTTGCAGGTGGGGACGTTTTGGTCCTCATTACAGGACAGGCCTGCCCTCCACTTGGATACAGAAACGTGCGCTGTAAGAGTTCACCTAATTTGCTGGTGTATCTATCTATCTATCTTTAATTGCTATTGTTGTGAGATATGGGCGGTAGTTGCACCTTACTGCCTGTTGCATGCAAAGTTTTTATTTCTTGAATACAGAGGATGGAGATGTTGACTTCTTGTGATCATTGGCCTAAAGGGAGAGAGGTGACTACTCAGGAGTTGAGTTTGGCTTGCAAATAATCATGACCAAGGCTTTGTGCCCCGAACACCCCTAAACAATACCGTGTGCTCTCCTTCCAGGTAGTTCAGTCCTGAAAAGCTGCATCCTTTTCCCTTCCCTAAGGTAACTTGCATAACAAATTTTATTTATTCCTCCACAGCTGTTCTGATGCATTTGAACAAAATCAGGTCTCTTCAGTTAGTATTAATTCCATAAGGTGTTTAGAATAACTGCCCTATAATTCAGTAAACTGGCTGTAAAATTCAGTTGCCTTCACTAATAATTTCTCTTTGTTAGATTCTTAAGTAATTTGGCTTCTTTTTAGGAGATGACTTTAGGAAACTTTTGTTTCGTTGTACTATTTTGAGAATGACCTTCAGCACTGATAGCAGTCCCCTGTAGGGCACTCTAACTTTTTTGGGACTGACAGCACTGTTTAAATAATGCATTGCAGATCCACATAGTTAAATGGGATATGACTGCCCAAATTTCTGCATAAATTGGGAAACTTCAGCACAGGTTGCACAAGGACAAACGCTTACCACTTGTGGTTATTTTTCCTGTCTCGTACAGCCTTTTCAGAGTTGGTCTTAATCTCTGCTGCCCTAGAGAAATGAGCTATAGAGCAAATAGTACCCATTTGTGGGAAGAGTGCGTTACGACTTAATTGCCCTTTTTTAAGCCAATAAGAATGAAATAAATGAAAGATGCTGGGCAAAACGACTCAAGTGTTTCCAAGTTCATAGAAAATAGTGAAAAGTAAATACTGTGCTTTTTCTTCCTTTTCCTGTGTTCATAAAATAATAGTTTTATATAATTCAGCTAGAATGAATACTAAACAGCATATTATCACATATTTGGTAAGATGGTAAAGCAGCCAAATATTTTTTCCTTCAGAAACATCAGAACACGTTTTTATTTAGTTCTATCTAAAATTATCTGTCATATGCAGATGATTATGCAATATCTGCCAACATCCTACCCTAAGACAGTTACAGCAGATGGTGGAATGTGTTTCATGTGGCTTTTGTTTAAATGCAACTTATATCCATTTTTTCTGTAATTATTAGCACTATTTCGAATGATTTGATTGGCATTGAATTAACTACTTTTAGACTAATCTTGCCAAATTTTGTACTGAGGAGACTGTATCAGCTTTTTATTTGCAGGACAGATAGTTCACTTTAGGAGTCTTAGGGTTATATATATATATCACCATCTTGAAATATCATTTTCAGAATGGCCATCGCTTCATCAGTGCTGGTTATACTGCTAAATGAAGAAAAGAGAGGGTTTTATTTAATTTGGATGTCTCATCAAGTGCTAATAAAGGAGCAAAATGAGAGCACAGCACCATGACTCTGTATTGAATCAGCAATGTGAGATACAGGTGACAAATATAAACTAAGTCAATCCAGTAATGATGCTTGTGCTGGAATAAACCCAAGTAACTGTCCTATAGGGAGGCTCACCTTCACATCTGTGATAAAACCAGGTCTCCACTGGAAATTGGATAGTTTTAATATTTAATGCTGTGGTTATTAGAATAGATTATTTGTTAATGAAGCTTCAGAAGACCTCCATACAATGGAAAACCAGTATATTTTATATACATAAGCATGTGTCTATTTGCATAAATGTATGTATTTGTAAATGGATATGCATATGTATTTATATATATAATATCCTTTTTTGAGTTGAGCGCAAGGAACCTCTTAAGTTGCAGCTCCTTCTTTCCAGACTCCACTGATACCGTTGCTGCTGCTTTTCCATGCTCAGCCCTCTGAAGACATTGTGGGAAAACATTAGATGATGAGTTCTATGTTAGAGACTGCAACATTAGTGAACATGGCCTGGAAATTCAAGTTAGTACTGTAGTGAAGTCAAGAGAGAGGGAGCATTTCTGGCTTTTCAGTTTTATTTCTGCAGATCGGATCGCTGTTTTGCCTTGGCCAGCATGGTTTGTAGTTTCTTATTTTTTCATTGACCATAAAAAATAAGATGATAGTGTTAATAGTTACTGAATAAAACTCTATTGGGACTCACTTGTTATTTTAAAGCCAAATATTGTATTGATTTTGCAATAGGAAGACATGCAGGTCAAAAATAGAGTAAACAATGAGCAATCAACCACGCAGCATTGGACCAAGCTACTACAGAGAATTATAGAATTCCAGTCAGAAATGATAGGAGGAAGGAAATCAAAGGCTGTAAAAACAGGCAGCTAAAATAAATTTAGGTAGAATAATAGTGAGAGGACATTCTGATGCAGAAGGGACTTGTGCTGCATGCACTGCTTGCTACAGGGCATTGTCGTGTTTACTTCAGTAGCTGTTTTCAAGAGCAAGAACTGGAATATTTAGTTTATATGTTTGCTTTCAATAAAAATATGTCATCATGCTTGCTTGCATCTCTTAATGCCTATAAAAAGGCATTGGTTTTAGTTTAACAGCCAGACTCTGCTTAAAAATGAACTAACCCATTAACTTCTTAAGCTAAGCTAGTAGTTTGGTCGTTAGTCTCATCTAGCAGCATAGGAAGAAACAAGTGTAGAGGGACATGAGAGTGGAAGCCAGTCTGGTTGTGTAGCCTCCACTGTCAAATTGAACATGGCCTGCAATAAAGTGTGGCTCAGAATCTTTCTTCTGTAAGTACTGAAATTCTTTAAAACATGGATCTGTTTTAAGTGGCAGCAGCATAGTATTTTCAGCATAATTTTTTCAGATTAGAAGGTTTATTCCTGGATAATTACATGTAAGGCACTTGAGAAAAAAGTTTTCTGGGAACATTACTGTTTGTGACTAAGCATCATTTTTTGCTGTTCAGGTCTATACATTTAGGTATTTAAATGATATTTGTTACTTTAATCCAAGTGATGCTATCATGAGCTTCTTGTTGCAGACCCTCTTCTCTTCCTGCCTTTTCCTGTGTAGCGAGGGATCCTTTCCAGGCTTGCCAAGCTCTCCTGGGAGCAGATGAGGAAAGTCCTCTGTGGCCCCATAGCAAACAGAAAGTAGCCCTGGTATGGTGGGATTTTTTTGTGGGCAACCTGCCTGTAACCTGGACGAGCACGTGCTTGTGTGAGCACTTGCAGAGGGACAGGTATTAAAGTGTAGTTGCTGTCACTGGGTTGCTCTTGCTCTTGAGGATTTTCTCTCACCGGTCTGTTTGCTGGGGGAATCTTGGTGCCCTCCTTCACTCGCAGTGTCTTGGAGGGAGATGTTTTGTGACAAGAAAACAAAATGTGAAACTTGTATTTATCTCAGGTTAAGTAGTAGTATTTTTAATTTCTGTTCAGGCAATGACTTTGTTTCTACACGCCATCGGGCTCTTCAGCTTAAATTCTTGCTTTCAAATTAATTTCAGCATATAAATTGTACAGCAGAGAGTATATATTTATTTAAACCCCTTTATTTTAGGGAGTTCCCACTATTATCTGTAGTTTGTTTGGTGCTCTCAACAAACCATTCTAAACTTCTTATTTAAAAAAAAAAAAAAAAAAAAAAAAGAAAAAGAGAGTAGGTGGGTTGGGGTGTAGAGACTGCAAGGAGTACTACAACCTAATGCAAGAGGATTGCTAGGCCAGTAATTTGCATTCCCCTGGGGATGAGCTAGGATGTTGGGTGGGCGGTAGTGGCCTCTGGGGAATGGGCACACGTTGCAACCCTCGGGGCAAGTGGTGGGTGGCAGTGTGTGGCTGCTGCTGCCCGGGGACTCGCAGTTGTGCTCGGTTTTTAATAAATCTGCACATGAAGTTTCTTCTCTTTGGACTGCAGGTGTTTAAGAGACCCACTGTAGTGTGCTGTAAATGCTGGGCTTTGACCTGTCAAAATTGTATAATTCACAATGTGAATGTAAAGTAGGAATGATGTTGGAGTCTTCCATGAACTGCTGCCATCACTGTGATTGCACATTCCGGAGTAAAGGAGGTACCTTGTTTTTCCAAGTGATACTCTCAGTTACAGCTAGCAGTTCCTAACCCATTGTCTTGGTAAGGCTGGTACTTTTTTCTGTGTATGCCCTTGGCTGGGTTGGAGGAAAAGAAAGAGATGATGTTTTATTTTCCTTATTTGATTATGTGGCAAATATATCAGAATGATACTTCCTCAAGGTTCAGCTTTGGTTTTGATTTTAAATAGAGCAGTTAAGAGAATTGTTCCTTGTTTTTATTTGTCGTGAGATGGAAACAGCTTTGCAAAATAGAGTAGCTAATACAATTAGCTGTCAAGCTAATGCAGATAAATTTTTGCAGGCATCGTCAGAGAGTACGAGAATATTTTTTGTAGATGATACTGCACAGTTCAGGAGCATTTGACTTGCATCAGTAGACAGTCATTTTTAATAATAATTGCATATTCAAAATAAGTCCCATTTAATCTGCAGCAATTGGTATATGTTCTTAAGTATATTTCATGACCAGCTGTGTCTGGCCTCTCAGGAGATACTGTGCTTTCTGGAGTGTGTCCTAAGGGTATATTTTAGAACTGAGACAGAGAAAGCCTTTATTGAATGGGAAAAGGAGCTTTTATTACAGTTTTGTAGCCAACGTCTTTTGGGCTGATGACTCTGATCAGAGTTTGATTACATCCTTGCAGAGGTACGGACTTCCCAGTTTGCACCCGCTATTGGTGGCGTCTCCATTGGGTTCAGGGTCTGTACTGGGGCTTTCTCCAAAGGCAGCCCCATGAGGAACTTTGCTGTAGCTCCTTGTGCATCACGAGGCATTCAGCAACTCCAGGCAAACCACAGTGCTAAACACATTGTCAAATAAAGCTGTTTGTCTTGGCTTTACTTCCCTTGTCTCATCAAACTAATGAGGTTTTACAGTTTTCAATGGTTCTTCTATTCATTACTGGGATCTAGCATTTGTTGTTGCTATTTGAAGAGGTTTTCAAAAGTTCTTAGATATTAAACTCATGGAGAAATAATGGGAAATAGAAGCTTCTGTAAACCTCCTCCTCAGAATCTTTTGGTAAGCCTAGGTAATAAGTAGGATCTTTATCTGACGCAAGCTATCTCAATATTTTACTGCTATAGAAAATCCCATTGCGTTCATTTTTAGTGCAGTATCAGTACTTGCAAAACTGACGGTTCCATTTTAGGGAGAGGTCTCCGTTTTATAGAGATAAGCAAGTTAACGTGGATAAAATATAGCATTTTTTGTCTGTGCAACTGTAGAGTTTTAGAACAGAATTTGGAATAAACTTTCTGAGAGTCTTACGGTCTTAGTCATGCAGACTAGTCCCAGACTCATTGTTTTGCGGAAGGAGAGACTGACAAAAGCCTGGATAAGAAAGCTGTTCAATGGCAGAAGCAAAGCATCTCTTCCAGTGGATTTGTCTTGGATTAAGAGCAAGGTGTGTCTGCTGTTGGACACCTAACCTGTTGACTACAGTGTAACGAGCTACCCTTAGATCTTTCCCAGGCCTTTTCAAATATTGGGTGGAAATGTCTACAGCTTGTTTCAGTTTGCTTTGAAGATGCAACATGGGTTATAACCTGTTTAACAATGTATTCCCCAACTTGACTTTGTCAACTTTGTCAACTTGTCAGATGTCTAAGAATAATGATTAATTTGTGTTTTAAGTTTACGTACCAAAATAAAAAGACAATATTTAATGCTTTATCTGTTTAACAAAACCACGGTGGCTTTTTTCTAGCTATCTGAAATGGAGTGTTACATGAAGAAATGGACTCTTCAATACATGTGTCGAGTAGAGAAAACTTTCAATCTGACTAGCTTTTTAAAGTATTTTATTTTTCACTTCCCCTACTTCATTTTATCTAAATTTATCAACATGGGGAGTATCATTTTGGACATATCTGTAGTGAGAGCTCTTGAGAGTTGAACACTGCTGGCCTCGCACATTAGAGAAAGGCCTGGGGATGCTGAATCTTTAACGAGACAGCTGTTCCCAAAGTGTTTCCTAATTGTTCTTATTAAGTAAGATAACAAAATGAAGTTGCTCAAAATGGCCTGAGCAGGTATCTCGGCTTTGTGTTGTTCAGCCTTGTTTCACTTTTGTTTTGGTGAACGTTGTCTGCTAAATCAATTTTATTTCATCTTTGTCTTCCTGGCTTTGCTTCTATCTTTACTTCAACCACCAGTGGCTATAAATGCTTGATGTGTTTTGTGAGTATATTTAAAGCAAGTGTTTCCCCCCCTGGAAACAGAGGGACTGTTCTGTAAATTCAAATCCATGTTTAAAGCTCTCGAGAGGAGCAGGAATTGAGAGGAATTTTGTTTGCTCTGTCCATTGGATTGTCCCCAGGGAGGCTGAGGGACCTTACATATCTCTTCATTAAACCTTGGGTTGTCTGAAGAGTTCTTCAGTAGCTTCCAGCAGTCTGGACAGTGATTTTTATCCACTCTTCTTGTTATTGCCTCCATGTAACCACAGAATTGCGGGTATTCTTCAAGTTTTGTGGTTCGATGTTTCTTTATCTCTGCCTAGCTTGTAAAACTCTCTATATTTTTTTTTAATCTCGTTTAGTTATCTGGATATTTTAAAATCAATTTAATGTCATATTCACCATCACAGAACCCTCAGTTTTTACATAAGTCACATTATTTTTGTCTGTTTTCTGAACTCTTAATGAAATAGAGGTTTAATTGGGTTGATACAGTGCCAAAATAAATATTGGCTTTCCACAACCTGTTTTATTTACAAAATGGAGAGTTGAAACTTCCAGGAATTTTGTAACATTGAAGCCTAATCGCTTGAGTTATGTGGATGGGTGTTGGTGTGAAGAATTATTTGATTATTAGTGTTTTTTTCTCTAAAATTAATATTTTTTCCCCTTGTGCACAAACTTTGAGTTGTTAAAGTGATATATTTGTTAATGAAATTGTCGAGGTCAAATATTCAGGAAAAATGCTTTGAAAACAAGTCATTTGAACAACTCAGAGCTTGTGCACAGGGATATGGGCTGGGATAAAGAAGTTAAAAATGGTAGTTTAGTGAGATTTATGCATATACAAGACATCTTGTATGAAGAAAAGCAGCAGAGTGGGAATTGATTTGTGTATAAAGATAGGAGCAAGAGCGCATGATGGCTAGTGCCGTTGGCCAATACACCTTGCATTAGGGTGAGTGTACTCTATATGTAGAAACATGCTGTATTATATATATATAATATATATGTTTATTGTTCTCATGGCTAACATAGCAGTTTCCTTTGTAATGACAGGGTGTCTAGAACTTCCTCTAATAGGACACTGAGATTTTGGCGAGCGATGCTGCTTTGTCTCCAATCCCCTTCTTGATGAGGTGTCAAACCAGGGAAGAACCACAGCAAGGAAGCAGCATCAGTTGTTGCCTTGACCTTCAGAAAGAGTCATTTCTGCTAGCGGTTCTAGGTTCCTCTTGCACTTTCATCCTGCATTTAAATTTCTGAATAAGGTCATGCAGGACATAGGTGACCTTGTCACCTTTATGCCACTTTAATGTGACTTTCTTCTGATTCCAGAGGAGGAATTTGCTAAAATGTCTTTTAAAAATTGTGGATTATGTTGGGGAATATGTTGAGTAAAATAAATTCACTTGTGTCCTGTGGAACAAGACTGTAGATAAGATCTAGTGAACAGTGACCCTGTTCACTAAGGGGGTTTGTTTATAGTTTTATATTAAAATTTAACCAGCAGAGAAAGCTATAGAGATATTCAGTAGTAATTTAGAGGGAGAATTGGATGGCTCGTGAGATTACAGAATACAGAATTTTGTACTTGCAGGTCATTACTTTGAATTCAAATATACTCCTGGTAGTGATAAAAATTTGTTACCAGATGACAGCCCTTCAGTTGTATGCGCGCAATGAGCTTTTCTCTCCAGCTGGTAATGGGCAGCTGCCTGCTACACAAAAACAGTATCACAGCTGACACTATTGCATGCGTTCACTGGCAGTCTCTATGGGGTGGTCAGCAGTTAAATAGATTATCGCAGGGTCACCTTTTTGACCCTAGATTTGATTCTTTCAAGGTGTTCAGCAGAAAGTTTTATGCAGAGAAAAGTTCAGTGGAAAATATATTTTTCTCTATTATTATTTTATTTTCTAACCTATTGCTCGGTGGTTCAAATACCTTAACGGAAACTGCGTCTTGCTCCTCATTTTGTAAGGTAACAAGCAGCCTTTCACCAAGGGCAGTTATCTGTAAGAAAATGTATTTAGTATTTTGGCAGAGGCTAGCATTAATTTTTCACTTTTCTCTGGGGCTTACCATTCCCGACACCGTTGAATAAGAAAGCTAATTTATTCTGGACGTGTAGGTGTTGCAGAATGTAGCTGCTTTTGAACAGAAGATGTGGTGCATTTAATGTGTCTGATTTAAAGGCAGTTGTCCTTTGCTGTTTGTAGAAGTGAAGCCTTTGACAGCTCCCTGAGCCTGGTGTGTGACTCATTAAGTGGGAAGTTCTACAGGAGCTCCCACAAAGTAGCTCCTGGCTCATGAAAGTAAATCATCTTTATTGTGCTTGCTCAGAGGTTTGTTTTGCTCTTGGTGTGAGGAGGATTTATGTGAGGCTCTCGCAATCACACTAATAAATGCAATAGGAAAAGTGACTGCTCCATGATTCTTGAGATGGAGGCTACCATAAAAATCTCAATAAATCTCTTTCTAAATAATTAGCATTGCTGGGATAACACAGTGCTCACGAAGAGGGGAAAAAAGGGGAAAAAAAAAAAAAAAACACATGTTTTTGCAGAAGAACCTATATACATCTATAGGTACGTATCATTCCATAAGCCAAAGCTGGCGAGGAGGAGGAGTTCACAGTGATGAAGCTCTATTTGCACACACCATCCTGTGCTCTACACCATGACTGCAGAGCAGCACCGTGTCCTGCAGCCCTTGAGTTTTCTCTTAGGGCGAATACCAGTTGTCTTCAGGGAGCTGGTCCCTCCTGCAAGGAGAGGGCAGATGTGAAGGTCAAGCCAAACAGTTGGATCTTGGTGATTATAGCAGCTCAGATGGTAAATTAGAGGGACCAACTGTAGCAGGAATAACTGCTTCCTTGGCTGGATGGTTGACCAACACTGGGGTATTTGAAGATGCAAAAAAAAAGCTTTTGTTTAGGAATCTAGAATTAAAACAAGACTTTTTGCTATTGTGGTCTCGGTGTGCATCTCAAGTTGGAGGGTAGTCTACTTGTTTATGTCTCAAACCTTAAATGTGCTTCAAAGAAGCTGCTCTGTATTCTGCCACTCTTACAGTATAAAATAAAACAATTTACATGAAGCGTTGTAGCAAATGTAATCAGAATGTAAATCATTATGAAGAACCATCCAAACACAATATTTATTGCTCCAAAGGCAATAAGGTGAGCTACAAAATTTCAGCACAACGTGTTTGTGATAGTTTTTATTTTGAGTTTTTTGTATTAGGATGAGAAGTTTACAGTGAATTCAGCACAGAGAAATGCTGAAGGATTTTTAGCACTGGAACTATGGGGAGCTAATAAAGTAAAAACTGGCACAAAAGTAACCATCTTATGCTGATGAACATGGCAAACATAGACTCTTTCCACTTGGGGACAGTTGACACAGATGGCAGAACTGTTTTTACCATGTGCTGTATGTCTTATTAATTGCCATGCCAATTAATATAAATCTAAAGCCTGCTTCTTTGTTCCACCAGGACAGACACTGCAGTTTCTCTGGAATTTGTTTATTGTAAAGTATGAGGCTTCTGTGTTTGTTTTTATGGGATTTGTAGGATCTCTGCTTCTGCCCCATATTCCTTCTCTCTCTCCCTCTCTGCATATTTCTAAAAGGACTTTTTTTAAAAAAAAAGTGTCCTGGCAATTTTTTATTTTTAAATAGGCAAATGAAGTTAAGCTCTAACCTGGTGATCTGCAGATAATCTCTGCAGAAAACACTGCTTTGATAGCTTCAGTCAAGACTGGGATATCTGTGGAGCACCAGGATGTTAGTATGTTAGAAAAAAGTGATATAACATGGAAAATTGTATATAAAAAAGTACTACTTAGGTTTCATCCAATATGACACTGTCATGTGAGATTTTACACTTAAAAAAAAAAAATTTGCGCACACACACACAAAAAAAAAAAACAAGCAGTTATTTGACCATGCTTGAAAGAAATTTTGTTTGTTTGTGGAGCAGATTGATCTCTAAGAAAGCAAAAAAATTACATCTAGTGTTATGACTGGGTCTTCTGGAACAGAAGATGAAATCCAGTCTGTTTGAGGATGACTTTGCACCCAAGCAGAGAATAAGTAGAGTGATGTTCTAGGAACAAGTATAATGTGTGGATTCCATAAGAAGGGTTATATCATTGTAAAAGGGATGGATAGATGTTGGAGTGTACTATATCAGTTTTGTAAAGATCAGGCTGGACTGGAGCACGTGCTCCAGTTTGGGTGGTCTTGTGGAAAAAGGTAAAATTGTTCTGTGAGAAGCAAGACACAGGCAGCCCATTGAACCCCCAACTGCGGAACTCTAGCGCAGCTCCACCCTGGTGCTACCTGTGATAGAGTCCAACAGATCAAGAAAGGCTTTAATTTCAAGAATGGAGTATTGTCTAAAATAGTTTAGTGTAAGCTAGGATGTTAAACCAAGAAGTATCATGAGACCAAGATGTCCTGATGGGGAAAAGGAACGCGTTGGTCTACTGGGCTGGCCAGGATTGTGAGCAGCCGGTGGGTGATGCTCGTGAAGCTTTGGGGAACGTGGAGATTGATTTGTATGTTTTTCCTCCTCTTATTTTGTCCTAAGTAACTGGCACTATATTCTGAGTTGACTGACTTATTACTGGTCAACAGTATTGTCTCCTGCACACTCTAGAATTCCAAGCGCTGAATTAGTGTCAGGTTTACGGCAGTAATAAAAGTGACTTGCAGTCTGAATACTCAGTCTGGTGGGAGAGAGAGAGAGCTTAAGAAAGGTTATAGTTGGAGGCTTGAAATTTGAGTGGGCTTCCTCTGGAGGGTGCTAAGAGGTCAGAACAGGGCCAAAGCTGTGTCAATTAAATTCACGTATTTGTGAAAGATTTCATGTCCTTGTAGAGGATTTCACACCCTAAAGCCTTTGCAAGCCACATACACGATGAAAACCCACTGGGAGCAAGGGAGGCTGTTATAGCCCCAAGCATCAGGTCAGAGCAGGGAATGCGTGTAGTAGATTTTGCCCTCTAACTTATGCATTTCATTAACACAAATGTCAGTCATTTCAGCTTTCTATACTTCAGTCTTAAAGGTGCTATCTGTAAAGGTGAACTTTTTAATGATTAGAAAGTTGTCTCTTAAATCTATAATGTAACTGGAGTGGTAGTGTGAAAAATACCCTCTTGCGTGTAAGTTATTGCAAAATCTGACAAGCACACTAATTATTAGAAGTGTGTGTGTGTGTATATATATATATATTTTTTTTTTGCCATGCACGTTACATGACTCTTCTTCTGGTACTGAGGGAGTTTGCTGAGAATAGCTTTGTTCTTTTTCAAGGTAGTTTTGTATCACAGCTATGTTACCATCACTTTGTCTTTCATTTTCCATACCGGTTCTCAGAAGACCAAACTGCAGAACAACTCTGAACTAGAAAAGCTACATAATGATCCTTTAAGCCACTTACCATTTGTTTCTACACGTGATTTGACAGGTATAACTCTCAGGATCTTTGAATTGCAAAATTTTGTGCGAACTAATCACCAGCTGGCGCACGTTTTTTACCTGCTCCCTATGGTCCTCTGAAAGTGTCACTGCTTGAGAGACGTCAGCTGTCGAGCAGTGCGTTAGATGGACGTTTGCTTCTTATGTGCAGGTATTTGCAGGGGGTGTGTGCCTAAGTGCCACGTTTTAGTTGTCTGCCCAGTACACCAAAGCTGTGTGTAGACTTCTAAATTACACACCAGTGTAATTAATCATGGCTAATTAGAGGGGGGAAAAAAGCAAGCTATGGTGATTACTAAGCTGGTGGCGTTATGGTCCTGGTTGCTTGTGAGGGGGAAGAGGAGAGTGGCAACTTGCTCATCTTTGTTCGTAGGCGTCCCTGGCTGCCTCCGTGTGTCATTAGGCAGCTCGTTGCCCTGGGCTGAGAATCACTAGCGTAACACACAGGAGGGGATCGTTGTGCAAGAATTTCTGTGTCATGTTTGGTTATCGTAAACACCACCAAGTCTTTTATAGGAACCAGGAAAATCCTGATCTGGCAAAAGAATGGATTTTTTAAAAAAATTATCCCTGTAATGATGGACTAGAAGGCATGAGGCAGCTAGATCATTTGGTTTTAAGCTGGTTTATTCCACTTCAGGAAGGCTTTTGTTGTAATAATGATAAAACGAATATTTGATTGTTTAACTGTGGGGAAATTATAGATGTTACTGTATGTAATCAGATCTTATCCTCCATGTTTCACAAATAGAATTTCAAAGCAATGTTATGAAGGCAATGTACAACTAACATGCTAGGATATTCCTAAACAGATGGGAAAAGTTTAATTTATAAATCATGAGCTTTTTTGCAAAACTAGTTTTATGGGGATTTTGTATAGTATTTCAGCAGTACGCATGAGTTTTTGCTATAGAGGCTCTTCGTTAAATTAGTTAAGTTAGCCTTTTATGGGTGCTCCTGATGAGATTTGAAGTACAAAACAGGATACTTGTTTTGTTACAGAATATCCTTTTATTATTTGAGACATTTTTTAGAAAGTATATATTTGCGGAAAACAATGATCAGAGTTTCAAACCAACTGAATGTTCCTATCACCCATAGAGAGCAGATTTGGCTCTCCAACCTTGGCAGCTGCTTCAGGAGATTCCCATGTATTTACAGTCCCTCTGGATTAAAAAAATTCCCTTCCTTTGCTGGAAGGAACCTGGTTTGTTTCCAGTGAAAACAAAATAGAACTTAAGTGTATCTCTAATGAGAAAATGATCATACCAAAGAATATAGGGTACATTGCAAGATGTCTTCAATCTATAAATACTTACTTAAGGATGATCTGATAAAACAAAACAAGCCCTGGCATAACTGGGATTAGTCCTTTTTTGATAATTTGTTGATCCTCATAGCTTCTAAAATGAATATTTGAATTCATATATCAAATTAAAACAATGACATTTTATCAGTTCAGCTTGCATTTATGAGGTTTTAAAGACAGCAAATGGCTCGAGCATCTGCCCTTCCCCTTCCTGGATAATTCCAGAAGATCCCGGGAGGCCTAAGCCAGGTCTGCAGGGAGGAGACCTCGTCTCTCCCTTAGCTGCTCTGAAGCACCAGCACTTGGGTCATGCTGGTAGGTCTGCGTTAAGTTCTTTTCTGGTATCTCTCTTACAGGCTAATTATTTTGCTTGACCCTCAGGTTTTTGGGAAGAAGTCAGCATATTCTCAAAACCTTCCATTTGGTTCAGGGAGCTGTACTGATGGCACAATGTAACTTAACATGAAGGAGAATTAATATTGCTTACAAATCTGTCATCAATTCCTAGGAAATCAGTGCTGGTGAGACCAACAGGAGAAATCTGAATTTCTTAAACAGACTTCCTCCTACTGTTCAGTAGGATTGTAAGGTTCAAATCCACCATTTTGACAAAGGGTTATTGTTCAATATGTATCCGTACAAAGCAGAAAATATAAAATAAGCAGATTATATATATCCATTATACTATCATGCAGTGCAAAAACATGAATGATTATATACTGACGTGTTGTTTTAAAAAAGAAAAAAAAGACAAAAAGCAAAAAGCCATATTAATGAAATACAGCAAACTTCATTAATGGAAATGAAATTTTTGTAGATGGGAAGATACCATTTGTTGGATTAATTATGATCAGGAACACAGCTGAGGTACGCATGCACCAAAGAACTAGTAAGAAAAATGGGTTAGAAAAGAGCTATTTTGGATACAGATAAGTTAGTGACAATAGTGGCCAAGAAGGCCAATGGGATCCTGGGGTGCATTAGGAAGAGCGTCTCCAGCAGGTCGAGGGAGGGGATCCTGCCCCTCTACTCAGCCCTGGTGAGGCCAC
>WBNA01000154.1:477645-544291 GCA_013398345.1 Nothocercus nigrocapillus | reverse complement strand
CCCGCTTGGACGCAGTCCTGAGCCACCTGCTGTAGGTGACCCTGCGTGTGCAGGGGGGTTGGACTAGATGATCTCTAGAGGTCCCTTCCAACCCTAAGCATTCTCTGATTCTATGAATAGTAATCTGTTTATGAATACTGAATAAATACTAAAAATACTTCTGAATAATGGTTCACTGTGATTTACATGCTTCATGTATCCTAGTTAAAAGAATTAATAAGAAGAATGATTATTCTAAAATTATAAGAAGTTTGATTTCTTATTAAAATATGTGAACACTACATAAACATGGCAAAAGGAATAGAACGAAAAATCAAATTGATACGGATTAGAAGATTTGATTTAACTTTAAGGTAAATTGTAGATAGAGACATTAAACAATCTACCTTATGATTACCTTTTAACCTGCGAGTAATTGTATGGGTATTTAAATTCATGAAAAGCTGTATTTTATCTTGCTGAAAAGATGATTCATAATAAACCTGAAGAAGCACAGGGTGCTATTGATTGTATGACCACATCTGGTGTGACTACAGAAAAAGGCAACGTGCTGAACGGGATGGGTTGCCCTCTGAACCAATATTTTAAATCGTAACCTTTGTTCGTAGGCAGTGCTTCGCATCCCTTTCCTGTTCAGTGTATTTTTCCCACGCTACGTGCTAGGCTTCCTATTTCTCTTGCAAGTTTACATAATTTTGTCACCTTGAATACAGATTTAAAAGTATCATTTTTCTTCCTGCATTCACTGTCTTATGCTATCCATGGTGTAAGTAATATGAGGGCATGGGGACAGGAAGCCCCATGAGGCCTAAGCTTTCACTTTCTTACATCTTAATGTGCTTTAGGTAACGAGAACCCCAGTGCTCCTCTCTCCTCCCTCTTTCCCTCTTCTTCCATTTTTGTTCCTGCTTATGGGGATAAAGATTTATAATGTGCATGTTGAATAGTACTAAACACTTGTTGTTTAGTTGATGGAGATTTGGGAGAAAGCCCAGAATAATTAACACCAATTTTTACACCGTTGCCAGTTTTTAATGGATCTTAGGACGCGATCCGTTCGGAACTAAAGCTGTATTGAAAGCGTGTTGAAAATAGAAAATCAAGTTGGATATGGCCACCTTGAGAAGCCATCTGTTACAAGTGTAATGCTTGCTTCTTGTAAGGAACAAGGGATAAATGCAATAGCAACAGTGACCTTGCAGCAGAACTCCATAAATGCCCTTGGAGCTCTTCCCAGTTGTGCATCTGCAGCTCTCACGCCATGGTTGGTTACCGTCCCCTTCCTTATGAAGGGAGTATGTAGTGAAAAATCAGAGTTTCCCATAGCAAGTCCTGCTATGTATGTTTGTCAAGAGTTGTCACGTTCAAAACTAATTCAATTTTTATAACAAACATATAAAATCAAAAAGTTGCTGTGATTCTCTACAAATACTTAATACAATACCTAAAGGGTGTGAGAAGGGAACAGAAGGCTGTAGCACAATTACAGTGGCCTTTATCCCTCTCTGTAGCTCAAAGACTGTCCTACCTAGCTGTGGTTTTATGTGCCTGTCATCACTGCAGCACTTTGCTGGTCAGAGAACACAAGTGCAAGGTATCGTTGTCGGCTTCTGAATGTTAAACAAGAATCCTCATTAAAGCCGCCCCGTTGCCCTTTGCGTTCAGCGCTGCCAGGAGCGCCGGGGGACTCTGCGCTTAAGCAGCCTGTCACAGCAGACTGATGCAAATCCTTTGGTTTTTAGTCTTTTTATAACAAGGAAATGCAATTTACTTGACATGATTTGGAGGTTTGCTTCGTTTTTCCATGTGCTACCATTCTACTAAAAAATTTGACATGGGTATCTTAGTTTCATTCCTTTTTTAGGTTTTTATGTACTGTCCATTCCCAGGTGTTGTTTCCTTTCAAAGGAAATACATGAAATGTATTCTGTTTACTTTATAAATGATGTAATGATTGCTTTCTTCTTAAAGCATCAAATACAATTAGTCCTTTGGAGAGTTGACCTGAGGAGTTTGTAGAATTTCTGTGACCTTCATCTTTCAAGACCAAATACCATAAATATCTTTCAGGATGGTTGATGTGTATTTGACCTTGCTTCAGAGAACTAGGATGATCTGGAAGATGTCTAGTCACATCTGAGACTTGGTTACTTTATTTTCAAAACTAAATTATTTTATGTTCAAAACTAAATGTTTTGTTTGTGTATTCCAATATTTAAGTTCTGGTTTCTTAGGGGAAAAAAACTTGGTTGTTTCTGCCAAGATACTGCAAGGAATAACTGCATTTTATATGTCTTGGTCCTAAGTTTTGTAATGTGAATTTGCATGGAAATGATCAGAGTAGAATTATTTTGGGTTTTGGCCAGATTTTGAATTTTTTAGTGTCCATTTTTTTTCTCATTTTTATTTACCTGAAGAGTTGAAGGAGAGAGAAGGCTAACCAGTTAGCATATGGTTATGTGAAACACAGTGGATATTCCAGCTGGTAAAAATGCATTTAAAATGTGTTATTTGTCATCAAGGTGCATGATATGTGACTGGCCTTTTAATGGCTTTGAAAAATGTGCTCCACATAATTTGAAACAAGCTTTCTTATCAATATGTCTTGCAATTAATTTAATCTTGTTTCTGTTGTTTCCACAGTATTTTTCAATCCAGTGAACCTCATTACATTTGCAAGTGCATTAAATGAGAGTCTGGATAGAAGAAGAGAGATGATTATCAGTTAATTTAATTACGTTTCTACATTTGCCCATTTAATGATATGTCTGCCATTGTTGTCGCAAGGCTTTCCTGCGGTGGCACTGTGGAGAAATTAGTTCCGATTCCGTGTCGGGTTTGTGTTATCTGATAACTCCTGACAACTAGTGGAGGGGCACGTTCAGTAATTGATGAGTCTAATCAGAAGTCACTTCAAGTCAAATGATTAGAGTACGGAAGAGCTTTGCTGCTTTTGCTACACCTCTGTAATATTTCTAGGCTTTGCATATGTGGAGACTTTCTTACTCAGCTTTCCATCATTAATTAAGAAATAGAAGTGTGCATTTCTGTTGTAATTGAAGAAGCAAGCAAGCACGTCATCGCACAATTCTGTTTCAACAAGTAAAATAGTTTAGCTGCGTAATGCTTTTTGGTTTTGTTTTTTTTATTATTATTTTTAAAGAAAAGGAGAAAATGGAGAGAAAGAGTAAAGTAAACCAAAACCCAGCCCCCTGAATTAACTATACCAGGTTCTTCATATAAAATGACATTTGCTTTTATTAATAAAGTTCATTTTAGGAGATGCTACAGTCTGAAATTCTCATACTCCTCTCCTGATGTGATGTCGGTGAACATTATTGCTTTTGGCAGTGGATTGCCGTTTCTCTTTACCAGTCTACTATTTTTTCCTACTGATTTGGTCCTTTGTTTGAAATCTGAAGATGGATGGCATTTGCTCTGGCAGCCTGCCTGGCTTCCGAAAATCCCAGGGATATCGCTACTACGAATCTTGAAAGCAGTTCTATATTTCATGTGCAGATATGTACTGAGCTCGCATTGTAAGTGTGTAACAACTGCACAGTTATTAAAAGCAGGTTGGTAAAGGCTATACTTTCAATTTTTAGATATGTTGAGATGAGAGTTTTATTTACTTTTAATGTAATATGAGACAAAACATTCTGTTAATGTCAGCGGCTGCCAGGTAAATAATGCGTAGATACTGTGTGTGTTTTTTCATTGCTGCTTTTTCTGAAATTGCATGGCCTTAGAAAAGACTCCTGTGGCACATTGGAGAGGATTGGCATCCAGAATAATGGCTGGCTTCTGTTGGTCCCATGGTCTGATTTCTGGCTTCCAGCAGTCTGGTGATACAGAGATTATGTGTTTTGTAACAGAATAGTTAAATAAGGCTTCTTCAAGATAAAAACCACATTTTTAATTAAAATTAATTAAAACATTAATTGAAACAAATCACAAGCAAGCCTGGTAAATTTTGAAGGAAATTCAGTCTTTTTTTTTTTTTTTTTTTTTAAACATATATATATATTTGTATATATATTTAGCTTGCATTCTTTTGCATGTGCTTTCATATTTCAGTTCTTCAGTGCGAGTTGTGTGTTTTGCATTTCGGCAAAGACGGGAGCTCGACGAGCTGCTTAATTAGAGCCTGCGGTAGTCGTGGGAAATGCTGTGGTGCCAAGAGCTCTTCCAAGCTACAAACCCACCACAGATTGGATTTTGTGCCTGAAGTGGCCAATGCCCAAAGCAGCAGCCGGGCGCATTGTGCAAGATGAGCTGTTGTTTGATTTAATATAGACAAATACAGTAGTACGGAATCCACTAGTGTCTTATAAGTAACGTGTCAGGAAAAACGCTGAACTTGGGACAGCTTATGTGTGTGGGATATTATATAAAGGCTTAAAAATATTGCTACCTTTCTCACAATATGAAAACGTTGCTGCACATGGACTGCTTTTGTTGCAGAGCCCTAAAAATATGGCAGATCGGGTGGTGAACACTGGAAACTGTGTGTGGGCTCAGAGTACGGGGTCGGTCTGAATGGGCTCCACAAAGATGGGAGCTTAATTTATTAAGTTGCCATCCGTGAAAACAATCCTATTCTTGTAGTTACAGCATTAGTGCTGATGGGTGACATGATGCCCGAGGGGGTTGTTACCGCGTTGTAGATCTTGTCAGCTGCAGAGCCCTGCTCGGAATACTGTTCCGAGCAGCGGGAGTCAAAGCTTTCTTTTTAATTCTTTCCTTTTTAGTAGCAGTTTAATAGCCTCTACTAGCCTGAACTGAGGAATTCCCCATCCTACATTAGATGCTCACTTTTTTTTACACCAATTATATGTTTTTTCTGCTTTGTTTACCTTTCACCTTGTCAAGTCCTTTCTGGGCCAGGAGGACCCCTATGCAGGCAGTGCTGCTTATGCAGACAGAGCGCATGGAAGCCCCAGTGTCTGTTGGATCTGATGGAGTAGGTGAATACTAAAAATGCTGTCGTTGGAGCATGGCTTGCGGAGAGGAGGAGTTTAAATCAGATGTCCAATAGGTTCTCTGCTTTTCTTGTGTTTGGGGACTGAGCTCATGTTTATTTTGAGTTCTGGCTCATGAGTTTGTAAATTTTGATACTCTCTAACACTTAATATTTTTCTAAATAAGTAAAATGTTTAATGTTCAGCTCCATTTGCAAATAAGTGTCTCTGTGTGCGCTGCCTGATGTCTCCGAGGGCAGTCCCTCGAGCAGGGGTCCCGGGAAATTCCTGATGTTGAGTTTCTTTGTACTGGCAAGAGACTGCAGGGCAGGGACCTGTCAGGCCTTTTGTCCAAACACAGAAATAAAGCAAGTGTTAATGAACTAAGTCTGATTATCATAAATAGTGTCTGATTACAGGGTTTTGTAACTAATGTTAAGGAGAGTAAAAGAGATTAGGTTATAACTAGGGGTGGCAACTAGGGGAATTAAGTAGACCTAGATCAATGAAAATTTGATATACTGGAGAATAAAATCTCTCCTTACACTGCCTTTTAAATCTAAATAATTATCATCACTTGGGGTTTTCTGTTAACTCTTCTGTAAACTTTTTTATTTTAAACCAGTCTTAACTTAATAAGTGACTATGACTCACCTAGTGGCATTTCCTCTGCAGTGAATGATTTCTGCTCTCCTATTTCTCAATTTGCTTTTACATTTTTTTCACCCAAATTGGTACTTTTAGAGGGACTGAAATCAAAACACCAAATCCCCTAATATTCTCTATTAGAAAAAAATACTGTGTTTTTCAGTCTGGCAGAAAGATCAGACTGCATTCAAATCTCTCCTTGTCTAAGCTGCTGTGCTTGACATCTCATTATTTGACTCAGCTGTTTCAGTTTCACCTTCACCCAGCTAATTAAGTAACTCATTGAATGTATTATTCAGTATTTGATTCTCCTATCTAAGTTGGTGGGAGATGGAATTAAAAAAAAAAAATCCCCTTGATGGGATTAGTGAGAGGATTGTGTTGCTCTGACGTGGTGGACTCGGACTGAACTCATGGAGCTGGCGGGGTCTGAATCGCATTTTGTCTCTTTAGCAAGTGTTTGGCTGCTGGTGAAAATATAGGGATTAGGGTTGCTTTAAACGGCTCATTCCTGCACTGACCAAATAGCGACCCTTTAATTGGTGCAGGACACGTGTAGTGTCAAAGAGCCGCGGGCTGTATTTACATTTTTGTTTCCCTCTTCAGCTCTGGTCCTGTAGAGTATTGTATCATCGTGTGTCGAGTGTAGATACAGGCTTCAGCTATTCATGGTGCTTGGGTTTGTTCATCGTTTGGCTGGTTTTCCACCATGTACTGCTTTCCAGCACTTCTGGCTATTTTGGCTGGATTAGAAATGCAAACCGGAGTGCTCTGTAAATGAGCAAAGCCCAGCTTTGGTTGTCCAATTTATTTGGCTTACTCTTATTTTGACTGCATTTTTTTTTTTTTTTTTTTTTAAAGTAAACCTTTAGTGTAAGAGAAGGGTCATTACAAGTAAATTCATTTTTATATATTAAAATGTTTTTCTTTTTATTATTAAACCTTCTGAAAAGAGCCTGACTAAACAATATTGTTATCCACTTCATGACTACATGTTTGTATCTGCGTTAGTTAGAAAAGAATTTTAAAACTTTTTCTTAAATAAATGCATATTAAAACAAAACTAAAACGTCACCAGAGAAATCTAGCCTAAAAGTCTGGTACAGACTTGTGATATGGGAGACTGAATATACACACTAAATTGAGAGCTAAAATATCCCATCCCTTTTCTTAGTTAGCTGTGTGTGTAACTTGTGAATTCTGGAGCAAGATTAGTTTGTCTGTTACCTTAATCTAGTCTGGCTCTGAGCAGATGTTCCTGTGGATGCTGGGGGAAAGAAAACTCCTGGTAAGGAGAGGTGGGAAGCCCCTGGATGGGCTGGGACCACTTTGCCTTGCTTTAGCAGGCAGCTTTGTCCAGAAGGCTCTCTGGAAGGAAAAAATAAATAATTGCAATAGCACATCTTTAAATTAGAATTCTGAGAAACCTTTTTATACTTGTGCTAATGAGAAGACGTGTAAATATTTTATTCAGCTACTGAAAGATTGAGAACATTGACCTTAATGAGACATGAAGTGGAAAAATTCTAGACTGTCAGACTTCAAATTATTTGAAACAGTGGAAAAATTTAACTGTCTTGTAATAACGAGGCTTAATAACTTTTGTGAGCAAATAGTAAACTTTTTCCAAGTATAGTTTTATTTTGTATTTGTTTGGAATCTGTACTTTGTAGTTGCTCTCCTAGAGAAATGCCAATGGCAATTTTTTTTCTTCATTTTCCTGATAGGAAAAATAAGTTACTTGTTATGTAAACGTAGCTCAGTATTTAGACAAATTAACATACACAAAATGAGCTAGACTTTTTAATTTTACACGTATAATTTTACACCTGTAATTTTACACCTATATTAGAGCTTTTTTTAAGACACATCCGTGTTAGAAAAAAAAAAAACCTGCTGACTGGTACTCTACTTATATGTAGACATTCTTTTTTCAATTTGATTTGGAGAAGAAAAACCAAAACCAAAACATTAAAACAGCTACTTCTTATTTCACTTTTTAAGGCCAAGCCTTAATTATGCTTATAAGGAAACCAAAAGGGTAAGCTTGTAAAATGATTTTTAGCTTTGCTGTGAAATTTGGGCCGTGACTTCTGCCTGTTTCATAGCTGCCTTAACATTTTTGTCATAATATGTCTGTGTGCTTATATTTGTGTGTCAGGTAGCTTAAATGTCGTGATAGCAGGTTTTAGAACTGAAATTATCTTCCACCTAATGTGAAATATAAATTGGTATAATTGTATTAAGTGCCCTTCCCCGCTATGGTAGGAGCTGGCCTCCTTCAAGCAAGGTAGACACCTGCATAGCCCCTTTGCTAAGGACAACTTTTTTTTACTCAAATTCTTTAGATATCCAACTATCTTTCAAGAGGTGCAATGGGCCCAGCTTTCACCTCAGCTGCTGCATATCCAGATCTGTCTTTATTGACAGGATTTCTGAACAGCAGAGCAGGTTAATGCCCAATTTTCATTAGTGCTGCCTCTATTCTAGGACTCTTGGAGATTTCACGGTATTTGTTTTTGAAGGAGTAATGCTTAATTTCTAGCTTGATTTTCTGTTCTTATATTAGAATGTTTTGTTCATAGAGTAAATATTCATGCCTTTGAGCACAAATTATATTTATATTAATGAAGCAGTTATGTCATTAGATTTTAAGTACCATTAATTTAAGGGAACTGCACTTCTCATGAAAAATCAGAAACAGCTGTTGGTTTTGCTCTAAAACATGAATATAGAAATGAAAAAATGTTTGATCCAGTAACTTAAAAAAAAGTTTGCTGCAAGCATGCATTTGCTGTGCTTTGCTGTAACGATATGTTCCCAGGTTCAAACACTGTGGTGTTTCTTACTCAATGTACATCTAAGGTCTGGATGCAAACTTCTCATCACTGAAACTTCAGCTCATTTCAGTCCCTTCAAGGGACTGAATCTCAAACATTCACTGCTAATTTGTACACTGACCTTTGAAAAAATGAGCCAAACAAGTATGGACAAGTTCAGAGTTTAAGCAGAAAGTTTTTCTTGCTGCAGCATCCTTAGGTTTGTTGAAAATGTCCATAGTCACGTTTTCTGAAATGGTTCTTTTTGAAAACGCGGTGGCCTCTCATCCTGTCACTGGGTATTCCTGAGCAGAGCCTGGCCCCGTCCCCTTTGCATTGTCTCTTCAGGTGTTCACACACAGTGCCAAGACCCGCTACAAGCTCTTCTCAAGGCCAAACAGTCCCAGCTCCCCCGGCCCCTCCATGTTTGAGAGATGTTCTCATCCCTTAATCATCTTGGTGGCTCATGTCCTGGCTTGCTGCAGTAGCTCCGTGTCTCCCGTGCTAGTTCCACCACGCCACGAAGGTGGACCTGCTAGGCCTGTGCCGTTTCAAAATCTCCAATTTCAAAATCGATTTTTTGGACTGAAAAAGGCCTGAAAATTTTGTTTAAAGTGTCTATGCTGAATCATTTGAAATGGGAAGGAGATTTTCCATTTGAAATGGGAAATCTGTGTACTTTGATCTAATTCTTGAAGCTCATGAGAAAGGTGTGTGTGTTTTTGTTCTCATGATAAGGAGCTTGATGATTTTTTCCCCCTTTTGTTTGTCCTTTCAGTTTCATATCTGAAATATAAGGTCTTGGAGCATGGACTTGTCATGGCTCTTGTTCTGAATCTCTCTGATGGTCAACCGTAACAGGAGGTAAAGCTAAAAGTAATAACACTTTTGTTGCTCGATAGCAAGCACCTGTTTTGGGTAGAACAGGGAAATGTTCCAGCTATATTTTTAGGTTACTCTAAGGTGATCTGATCTTTAGGGTTGACACATCAACTCTGCTTTCTCATCTCCAGAATTTTGGGGTTCAAGTCTAGTCATTCTGGTTCTTTTTACTGGAATTTTTCCTATTGAAATATAAGTAATATTTTCCTGCTTTCTGCTCCCTCTACTCCACTGCATTCAAAGGCAGCTTTGCTGTTGCACTGGTGTTACTGTGTTCACTAAGTACTGTCTACATCATGTCTAGACTCAGGTCTATCTGTAGGCATGCTGATAGACATTTCATAGGTGACCATGCTCCTTCTCCTGCCTCCCAGCTCATGATGTCCTTTTTGATGTTAGTATTAAGAATTATGTAATTTAATAACTAAGTAATGTAATGTAACATCCATTCAAGCCTACTTGATCTCAGTAAACTTGGACTTGTAGTGCTGGATGCTGAGCTGGAAATAGTATTTGTAGTTTCAAATAGGCAAATGGTTTCTCTCTCAAAGAATACAGTAGTAAGTATAACACAGCCTTTAACTAGGGCATCACTGCAGGCTCGTGACTGCTAATATTTCCTGTGAGACTGTAAATATTCTGCATATTAGAATAGATATTTTAAAATCATAATCCTTTTTACCATTACTGGCTCTTGCTCAGATTTACTTCCTTGCAATATTTAAGAATGTCATGTGTATAACTTTCAATTCAGTCATGGTATCTATATCATGGTCCTGTTCAAATATATTGAATAAAATTAGTGAAACTTTTACAGTTCTTTTAGCTTCTATTATATGAATACTTGAAATTCAGAGCTGAAAGAGACATTCTTTACTTGTTTGATAGCTCTCTCCATTTTTGATGGATGCTTAAACATCTAACTGTCACTGTCCCTAGTTTCCCAGGTTGCCAATACCAGGCATCATCTTGCTTTTCAATCAAAAGAAAACATGTTCTAGTGTACGGTATAGGCTCCGTGTAGACTACTCAATACTGCATCATGGAAATTTGGACTGGATTTTGTCTCTACCTCTAACATCATTTGTGTTATTGTTATCTCTTGAACTGCTCTTTCTGAGGCTCGTCTGAGGTGTTATTGTTAGAACACTGTTTTTTAAGGGCTGGCTTGAGTTAAAGTATATTTTCTATGGTCATTAATAAGCCTGGAAGTGACTTGGGAGTAAACTGAAACAACATTAAGTAGTGCACAAACTGAACTAGGAAGCAATAAGTTATGAGCGTCCACAGTAAATCACTGTTGATCGTCGTTTTGTGCAATGTCTGCAAACAGGAATTGCAATCTCTTTTTTGTTATCCAAAGCAGACAGGGTGAAAAGAAGGAAAGATTAAGCTACTTAAGCTTCTTCTATTTGCAATAGGTTTTATCATTCAGGCATTCATGATAGTCTGGTTTAGACTATGGAAAATGTTGTATGATCTCTTCTTCGTGTAGTCTCCCGCATGAAGAAATGATTAGCCCACTGATCAAGAGCTCTCTCTCTACTTGTATTCTTCCAGTAGAGTTTCCTCTGTGCTCTGTCCAAGTTTTTTAAAAGTAGCAGACAGTTGCTGATAAAATAGTCGCGATGAGTGACAATTGAGAATACTGCTATTTTTGCCTTCGAAGATACCAGATGGGAATTAGGCAAACTGTAGTTAAGTGAAGACTTCAAAAGATGTGCGTGTTTGGGTAGCTGATTTTGCAAGGTGCCTCCCACCCGTCATCCAAGGCCCTGGGGATCTGAGGGTAGGGGAGCGAGATCACGTATGCCTTGTCTGTTTGATTAGAGTCCTCTAAAGTCTGTTAATTTTGAGATGGATTGGATTGCCCTTTTTGAACCCTTGACTATAAATTACCCTTAAATGTTAGCATTTTGAAATGGCTATTTTGTAGAAGCTCAGCACTCATCTGGCCTTTGGTAGAAAGTTTCTACTGGTTGGCTTTTCTGAAGCTTATTTTGTTCTCTCAAATGTTGTTGGTTTTGCTGTATTGTGATACAGCACATGTGGTAACCTGACGAAATGGATTTCGCTACCCGGATGTAGCGAACAAAAAGTATTTCTAGTCAGAAATCATGTAGTATAACGTACCAGATATTATCATTAGATTTTTGTCATGTAATTTGATAGACTATATATCTCTGCATCATTAATAATCATAAGGCTCAATAAGAGCTATTACAGTGCAAATGTGTTGATAGTTTTCAGTATTTGTATTGTTAAACTGGCTACGTTTTTAGATCTTTTATTGCAAACAAACTCAGTGATGAAATTGTGTTTTTAATCAGTTTAAACGACCAAAAATTCACAATCAGCACAAAAGCAATTATTTTATCACTACTGCAATTAAAGAAATAAATTTTAGATTATTGGAAATTTATCCTTTTGGATTTTTAAAGTCTATTTTAAAATATAATGGAGTTGTTATGACTAAAGTGTCACAATATCTTTAGAATTCTCAAGAGAAGTTACTGCATTTATCAGACTTCTATCTGTCAATATTAGTCATCCTGACACTTTTTCATTTTATATAATAGTGTTTTGATTGCTATTTTAGAAAAAGTATATGAACTCATACTCATCACATGAGGATTCTTGTAGTCCTGTCTTCACTTGATGACAATATAGTTATAGCAAACTAAACCTAACATTAAAATTAGCATCAAAATACTGGGCTCGGTACTGATGGATTGTCACTGGTCCATGCTGCTCACATTGCATTAGACATTTTGTGCACTTGTATCTGATACTCCCTGTGTTGCCGTGGGAAGGAAAACATCTGGATTCTGACATGTTTTAGACATCAGCAATAGGATGTTTTGAGTTTACACCTTGTAAGTCTTCTCGTTTTTGACAGTAAGTATAGAGGACAGATAACCAACGCAAAGTACATTGTAGCTTCCCAGAGATTGTGAAGATGCAGTTTAGGAGGAGATTTGAATCGCTCTTAGCTTTCGTAAAGTGTGGAATACAATTTAAGTGAGAAAAGATGTGTCAAGAAATAAATGCCTGGAAATACAGAGAATTTTTGTTGTACGCCTGGAAATTTTAGGGGCGGGGTTGCTATTGATGTTATGGAATTCACTGTTAGAATGTCAGTTTGTTTAATATTTGGCTAATGTATCAAAAATACATTTTTTTACATTTTGATAATGGAATTTAAACGTTTAGCCTTACTCTAACAAGAATCTGAAACTTAAATTGTTAAATAAGAGTCGATATTTGCATGAAATGCACTTCATTCATGTTGGATTCTTGCCTGTTTTGTATCTTTTCACTAAAGAATCACTTTGGATCAACTAAAACAGCTCAGTAACGCCTTAGGATCTCCTTTTTGCTTGGAAGTAGTGACAATACAATTGATTTAGAACTTTGGTTGTCTTTTAATTTACAGTCAAGTTCAGCACCTGAATTTGTTCATAGCTTGAAAAGCCAAGGAAAATGCGAATTTTGAGTGTGCGGCTGTTTTGACAGCTTGCTCGGAATGTGGTATCTTTGTATAAATAAAAGCTGAAGCTGGTCAATTGGCAGGAAATGAACTAAAAGAAACACTTTCTCTGATTTTAGTATTAATACTTATGTTTACCTATTTAAGAAGGATAATTTGATAAATATAACAGAAAAAGGCTTCTACCTGTTTGCCTTAAAATAGTGATTAAGTGCATTTAATAGAGGTAAATATTGCATCTGTTAGTGTTCCTCCTAGTCTTCCTAGGGAGGAGAGGAAGATGGCTGGGTGGGGGGAAACATAATGGGTGTGGATTTTTTCCAAGCCAGTTATGCATAGATTTTTATTTATTTGTTTTCCTCAATTGAAGAACCTCACACCATTGGTAACAAGTAGAATTCAATCAGTGCCTAGCCTTTATTATTTATGTGCCTCGTTGTAGTTACCATTAATCTTTATATGAACAACAAAATAGAAATTAAATTTTGCCTATCAGTCTATACTCTATATGCATGTCTTAAATTGTTGTGGCATTAGGAGGAGTTGCTATAAGCAAGGTTCCATACAGAAGTCATGGATTTTTTTTTTTCTCTGAGGGTTAGAATTTTTGTTCAGTTTTCCAATAAAAAAAATAAATAATTAAAAAAAAAAAGGTTTTGGAATATTAGGATCATATTTAAATACTAAAATGTCTTGCCAAAAAGTAGTTTAAAAAATTTACCATAGAGCATAAAAGTATATTAACTGGCTTTATGCAGAAAGAGAGATAAATATATTTCTGCTATAATGTAATTATAACTGATTCTAGCAACTCCTGAGTTTCACAGGAGGCTCTGCAGTTTCATTTTCAAGGGGATGGGGGAAAAAAAAAAAAAGTCGCCATGGAAATGCTGTTAATTCAGTAACAGTGCCGTTTGCACCCCATCAGAACTGGGTTCTGATGTAGTCAAATGATCAGCCCTTGAAAGTGATACGCTTGCTCTGTTGTATTTTGTTTTACATTGTGCAACTTAGATATTGTTTGGTAATCATGCTTGAGTAACCTGATCAAACTGGAAATAAAACTTGGTAAGAGGTACAGAGCCTAACTATTTAGCTTAAAATGTAAAAGGGAGGGTATAATGAGTGCTCGTATAATTTAAGTTAGGGTGGAGGTGACCAAGTCGTACTGTACTTGTTCTCTCGGATTTCTTTGCCAGTACTGAGTTGGCATTTCAGAACATGCAATCCATTATTTTCTTTCTTTCTTGAGATTTTTTTTAATAAAAAATGCTGCCAGATTTTGTAAAGGGATATTTTAAATGAAATTTGATACAAATGAGGTTTGCATTTTTTGCTACTGAGTCAACACATCTCCTGCTTCAAGCAATAACGGTATCATTCTCAGTGTATCAGGGATCACATAGCTGGAGGTTACCATTGAAAAGATGGAGAATTCTCTCCAGGATCTAGAGGTGCCTGTCTAGAGATTTGTTTATGCTTTTGCTATAAGACTCTTATTAGTGTAATGTCATAGAGGTATGTGAGGGAATTGAAGAACTGACTGTAAGAAATTACACCGAAACTGAAAGGTGGGAATTATGTATTTTTTTTCCCCACTTCACATTGGAAGCTGAGGATGGATTCAGGTGGAATTGTGGTGTTCTTGGGAGTAAGCATGGCAACATTCAGTCTTAAAGCTAGAGGGTAATGCAGAAGAGGAATTTCAGATATGACCTGCAGATTAAAATGGTGTTTTATGTAGGAAAGTTTCATACACTCCAGTCCCTAATACTTTATCAGCAAGCAAGTATGTAGTTGTTCCCTTAAATAAGTGTTTAGTTAATCAAAAAGGTCGAGTTTGATTTGAGGAAAAAACAGCTTTGGTGTCTTGGTAGCCCTGAGAATTGTGCACGATCAAAAAAATAGAATGAGAAGAAAGAAGAGAGCGAGTTCCACTCCGACAGCTGGACAGTGGGTGGCTGTGTGGGAGAGACACACACGAGTCGCTCCAGCTCTAACTTAAAATTACAGCAGTATTTTTATAAGCAGTATTTTAATATAAAATTTGTCAGCTCGGTATACCAAGAATCTTGAACACTCTCCTCTTCAACACTGTCTGTTTTTAGCTCGAAACTAGAGTAAGTTCCCTCGGGATTTGAGAAATTTGATTTTCAAGTCCTGATCATATGGATTTCCTTTTTGTCTCTGGACAAACAGCCCTGAGAAAAACAGTAGGAAAAGATTCAGATGATCAAGTCTTCCCCTGATCTGTACTTGTAGCTTGTCGGACCCAAGCTAGTGTTGGTCCAGAAATGGTAGGAAATAGAGATTAAGTTTATCTATTTATTTATTTTTATTTTTATTGTTTGGGCTATTTTCTTAGCCATTTCACATTTCAGCTGTTGAAATCATCAGAGCCTGGAATTTGTTTCCTGGAATTTGTTAGCTGTATCTCATGACGCTAGTGCTTGAGTCCTGCAGGTGCAGGGGATAAACTTGCTAGAGACTTGAATGTCACAAAGCAAACTTTCATATTTCATTTTTCCAGCAGTAAATACTACTTCTGTGAACTAATATGAAGTTCACATGCAATAATTGGCAAATATAACAGATAATGGATAAGGGAGAAGTTCAAGTTTTTTTCTAACTCAGGGTTTTTGTATTTTTAAGCAGTGCCAATCTCCAGAAAAATCAATCAAGTAGAATTTGTGTAGTTTTTCATGTGGCATATATATTTTATTATTTTATTTTACATCTGGTTTCCTTTTTTTTAATATCTATTATATCTAGAAATTTCTAAAGGTAGAGAGTTCTTATGAAGCTGTCCAACTGTGCTAAGAAGTTAAGTCCTAAATTATATTTGCACTTGTTGGGGTGCCCTGGAGTTTTATGTGTAAAATACATGACCAACCTGATCAGTGCAAAAGGGATATTTTTTTAATGGGAAATTGAGCAAGATTTTGCAAGGTTATTTGCTTCCACCTACTGACCATTCTTGATATTACAGTCCTTCTATGATTCCGTTCTAGGGCTTTTCTTTAACTTCTGTAATGTGTGTCGCAAGGCTGAGAGAGCATTGAGATGCCAAATGGGTTTCCCAGGTGCACAGCATATTTGGCTTAAAATTCTGAATCATATGAATCATCAAAATGAGCAAAACTGGGGAGGGGGCCGTTCTCGTGTAATGAAAAGGGTGTCATGTCTGACAGGTTTTCTAGTGTGCTCTTTGGGTAGATTTTGTTGTCTAGTTATCTCAATCACAAGTTGTCCATAGACTCCCACCGAAAATAAATGTGCTGCTTTATCTCAGTTTTCTACCTGGAAAGATCATAGTAGTCAACACAGCCATAAAATTGATATCAGTTGGCCACTAACAGCCCCAATTTTCACAGATTCCAGATGGAACGTTTTCCGTCTGCCTTTCAGAACTGTACGGCCTGCGAAGACAAAGGTCCACATAGTTTCACCATCTCAACTAATGCCTTTCTAGTGTCAGTGTCATGAGGGGCCTCGTTCACATCTTAAAACCTGTTCTTGTCAGGTGTTGCTCCTGATGGGCTGCATGGGAGCTTGTTTTGATCCCCTGTGGCTGCTGCACAACATAGCAGGCAAAAAAGAGACCATTTCCTTTTGTGCTGCCCCATCTGTGTTTAAAAAGTGGAGTATGATACTGGTGTTTTAATATAATAGTCTGGATACCAGTTAGGCAGTAATACCTGGAGGAGAAAGGATTGATGTTGGTTTAAAGTGAAGTGAGCTGAAGGGGTTGTCTACCCTTAGCAGTAGGGTATGTTGTTTCCCATAACTCATCCTATGGAGTGGTATATCTTGCTGTAATTTGTCTAAAACACCAATTCTTCAGGAGGAACAGTTTTTTTCTTAGTTAACTTTTTTGTCATGATGTGATTTTTGTATATGATGCCTCTTGTAATGTTTAGGCCAATGGGATTCTATACTTTTCTTTTCAATGACACTTTTCACATAATCTCAAACAATTCCTCCAGGTGGGAGGTTTGCAATATACCAAAATGACAACACTTTGTCATTATGTCATTTCAAGAGGTAGCACAGACATTTCCTAGGGGAGAACATCCTGTCTAATTTATTCACTATTCTACCATTTGTAAATCATTAACTTGGATAATATTTTTAAAAATTTTTGTTTTCAATTTTTTTGAAAGAGTGGCATCTAGGATGTAGATGATGCATCTTCAAATATTTAAGCATCTATTTTAACTAGCCAGTGAATTTGCCTGTTTTAAAGAACTATAGCAGTAATTGTCTCAATGAAATTGGTTTGTTTTGCTTGGGCAATTAAAGGTTTAATTAGTTGTGAGATGAAAGGCTATATGTACAAGCCTAAAATGAAGTATTACTCTTTAAGAATAACAGCTGTCTGAGTTCTCTTACAACTGGTAACGAGGTAGTAACAAATTGGTAGCAGACCACTTTTGTTTCAAAAGGACGCTGTAGTAGCCCGTCTGGAAACATCAGATGCACAAAAAGCAACTACAATAACCATTTGTTTCTAGGAAAGTGACGTTTTTCCAATGAGTCTGACATTGTTCAGAAACTTGAACAACTCCCTCAAGTGTTATAAATGGTGCATTGAGTTATGTGACAAACCAGCACTCCTGTCGAAAGACAGTCTGGCGTGGGCTTAGTAAATGCGACAACAATGAGTAGAATAATTGTGGAAAGATTGTGTATGTATTGTTTGTGCCAGAAGTTTTTTTGTTTGCTTGTTTTAGTAGTGGTGTTCTCAACAGGAAATACAAGTTCTTAGTTTTCATTTCTTTGTTATGTAGGTCTGCCACAAACGTAGTGAGGAATGTGTGGTGCCCCACTTGTACTCGAAGAATAGCTACTAGCTATTACTATCGTTTTTAAATGCAAACCCTATTGCGAATTACAGTGTATCATTTAGTTAAAAAAAAATCAAATAACTGTTTTAGAAAAGGATCATCTCCTGTAATTGCTGTTCACCTGCTGCTCTGATTTCTTTTTGTGATACTAGAAATGTGTACTTTATGCAATGTTTTCTTCAGCTTCTTTAAATTCCTTCCCCCTCGCCCTCAGGAAAAAGGGTCTAGATGCAGACTAGGCAAGTGCAAATTCATGGCTTGGTACCAATACAGAAAAATACCCTAGCATCTTTCTTGGGAAAGCTGGGGCATGGTTTCCTTAACACATTAAACCTGAGTTAGTGGATACTGCTACCAAAATCCAACACCCCACCTTACTATTTTCCACACAACCCCTTATTCCTGCATCTCTTATGCATCTATTTTGTGTTTACATAGACATTTGTGCATTTGCATTGTGGAGAGATTGGAGAAATGCTCCAGATAAGAAATCATCGCTGGAAGGAAAAATACTGGATAGTTGTAACCTGGATCAGAGCTGTAATTCAGTTTATAAGCTATGCGCAAACCAGCACAAAAGAAGGTTTTGCAGACTTGCAGTTGGGTTTGGCATTCTTTCAATGCCGATATTTGCAAACTTTATTTATTTATTTATTTTTGGCGGGGGGTGGGAGGAGTACTTAAAATAGTGAATGCAATGCATTAGTAGAACTGACTTCAGCTGCCTCAAAAACATGTTTAAATTTTTAGCTCTTTTCACCTGGAAGATTTTGCTTCCAAGTGCATCCAATACAGACCCCCTTCCCCCTGCCCCTTTTTTCCCCCCCTTTCCTCCCCCTAGCTGCAATGTGGATGCACCTGTGGAGTTGGATTCTGTTGCTGTGTGTTGGGGGACTCTGCTATGCCCACTTGATCAGGAACAGCTGACGCCTTGCAGGGGAGAAGGGTTTTTTTCTGGTTCCCTCATGGCCTTGGAGGCAAGATATTATTACCAGAAAACTCAGTCTTCTTATAGCTCTTAGTCAAACTGAGGGTAACCAGTTAGTTTAATGCTTCCAGGGTTACAAATGAGCTGAAACAGGCCCTTTGGGATAATTATTTTGTATAGAGGATTCCTAAATTATATTTCAGTCCACTGTCCACCTTTGGGTACACCTTGAGTTATCTCTTACTAAATTGTATGCATCTGTGAGGAACTCGGTCCTTGGTGAAGAAAGACCAAGTTCTGGAAGGCAGTGTCACATATTAAATGGCTCTTTATAGTCCGGACTGTTATCTGAAACTGTGTCTGAAGGAAGCTTGTCAGAAATCATTTAGGGAATATTTTAAAATTGAACTACTTGATAATAATAATACCATAAATTTATTTTTTCCTTGTGCAAAATTCCAAATTCAGATTTCTACTCATGAAGATGAATAGTTATTTATTTACTGTCATCCATATTATGTAGTTTCAAAGATAATCAAATACGGCACTCTCCAACTTCCAAGAGTATTGAGACTATATACATATAGATATTAAGGCTGACAGTAAAATGCTTAATTTGAACTTTTGGGCATAGTGTCTCTTTAACTATTAGTTGTAGCAGGGAGTCTCAGCTGGACTGCCCTTAATCGCTTGCAGCTGGACTGGCTTGTGCTTGGTTTGCACCCTCTCCCTCTCTGGTCATAGACAACCATGTTCCATATACTGAGCTGGGAGAAAGAGGGCGTCTTTTTCATCCGGATAAAGGTGTGTTCTTCATTTGCTTTGAATAATGGGTACTTTTAATTGCTAGCTTTTAAGACTGCTTTCAATGGGAAATTATATTGGCCAAATAGCAAAATCAAGTAGTCCAGAGATAGTGGAAGAGATGAGGATACTCTGAGGTCTTCAGCAAGGTGTTAGTTACAGCGGTTATGGTTGGAGGCTCATAGGCATTATTTTAGTCTCTGTTCAGTTAATTTAGGTCAGTCTGTAAAATATGGCCATTGTTGTTCTTAACCGTATGAAAATGTAAGGTTTATCTTCGATTAATCAATAAATATGTTAAAGCCCAGGGTGTTATTTCCAAAAGGTGGCTTAGGATGTCGATAGCAGGTGAAAAGCACTACAAAATGAAGTTTACGTTTACTCCACTGAGGCAGAAATTTTCTTAAAAACAGGCAGGAGGGGATGTTCTTTGCTCGTTTATTAAGGAAAAGGAAAATAAGTATATATACATCTGAACTCCATGGATTAGCCTGTAGGCAGAGACTGTTTCATTATCCACAAAATGGGAAGGGAGATGTAATAATATATGTCTAGCTACCATTGGGTCACACTTGAAAGGAAATGTTTGTTATATTCTGCAAAACATGGTCTGATTCCCTCAGGACAAGTATTTTGAGGTGCTGATTCATAAATTATATATGTAACGGCCTAGAATAGCAAAGAGAAGTTGAAAACATACTGTTTAAGAGGTGACAGAGAATTGGTTTCTCCTGCTGAGAACTTTTTTTAATGTATCTTTCTGCAAATGGATTCCTCACCCTTTCAGGAAATCTTGATTCATCTTTCTTGTTTGACTGTTTTGATATTTAAAAGATGTTTTTAAAAGAATGTTTTTATTATTTTATGGGTCAATGGTTTTAAGTAAGAACTCTTTGACGTTAAAATAATATGTAAGATGAATGTGTGTGTGTGTATACATGTATATATGAACATACATATACATATGTAGGTAATAGATTCTTTGTTATGCTTATGTATTGCCGTGAGGTTCTTGAGATATATTCAACATACCAGGCAGTCCGTACAAATAAATATGGGCTACCTAACAAATATTCTAGGCTAGGCAATAAAATAAGTGAGGTTAGTGCCAGAAGTTTTAGCACTTATTTATTGATTTTTACACTAGAAAAAATTAAAGCAAGCATTGCAAACAACCAAAGAGGAAGTGAGAAAGCAAGTACGCTTTCTCAGGATGCAAGTGTGTGTGGGGGGGGAATGTATATATACTCTGTGTACTGGAGAGTGTATTTTTGAGTTTGAGCTACACTGAAATAGGCTTTTATTTTATTTTTTATTTTATTTTTTTTACAATGTTTCAATCTTCTCTCTGATTTGTGGAGCATGTGCTTCCAGTCAAGCTTAATAAATCCGTAAATTTTGGGGCCTTGCGACTTTCAATATACTGTGCATGGAGGAACAACAGTGCAGTAAAATGTAGTGTTTTGAGAAACTTTTCAGCCCTTGGTGCCCTTTCTAATCTGAGTTATTTCCACAACCCTGGCAAGTTTTGTGATGTGTTGTTTTCTCTATGTCTTTTCAGGATACTAAAGCAGAGTGCAGTTCCTGTGTAGAAACTGAGGACAGACAAGTAAGTGGCATATTTTAACATAATATATGCAAGGCAACTCCAGGAAGGCTTTCCGAAATCAAACCATACGTTACTGGTTTTCATTTGGTTTGTTTGTTTGTTTTGGGATGTTCATTAACATTGGGAATGATGCATTGGAGATAATATGTGTATTAGCAATAAGTCCTAATTTTTCAGTTTTCAGGAATGCACAGAGGCAGCAGGGAATATATGAGATCTTCATTGCTTTTGATTGTTCTTTGAACAGAACTGAATATCATTGTTTATCATGTTCATCTCCAAAATATAAGTGTGTGGTACTGCAAGTCTTATGGCCATAGAAATATACTATTTAAGCGGATATTGTTTCTTTCTGTATTTGAAATTGAATGTTATTTTATCCTGAAAACCTAGACTAGGAGCTCAATGTGTTTTGCAGAATCTTAACATTATAAGTTAGTATTTTTTTTTTTCCTCTATGTTGAACTTGAGACCAACTACTGCAATTAGGACATGCATCATTAGGATCTTGTAATTTGCATTTCCATAATGAAATATACTACTAATGAAGCATATCATTAGCAACTAATGAAAAATGTTGCTAGTTAACAACAAAATATAAATCTGCAAGGTGCCTTTCTATTCTTATGGTCTTTTTCCTGAAATATCTTAATTTCTGATTTCTAAAGTAGCAATTTATGAAGCCATTGCTAAGTCTTTGCCTGAAGGCAAGCTCCCATCTAGTAAGTATAATTATTATTTTGAAATCTATTATTCTATAAGTGACAAAATACCATTTAATTAACCTAACTGCTTTATCACTGTGATCTGTCTCCTTTCCTTGTTACTTCTACTGACCTTTATGCAAGATTCTACCTGTTTTTTCTGTAATGATAAAAGCCCTCAGGTTTGAAAATAACATCTGACAAGTAATCAACAGTCTGCTGTAAATGACCTCTGTTATTCTACACTGGAGAACTGTGTTTGCTACTACCCTAGGTGCGTGTGTGACCGCACCTAATTGGAGTTGTTTTGTTCACTGTATTTTGGTTCTGTTCTCATACCTTTATACTAAACACAACAGTATTTGCTGCTGTTTGACTTGTGTGGTTATGCTGAGAAGCTTTAGCTTAGAGAGAGAGAGAGAAGGGGGAGAAAAAAAAAAAACAGAAAAAAAAATATGTTTCAAAGCAAAGAAGCCTGCTGAAAATATGGAGTGTGATCTAGAAAACTGAAATGAAATGAGACTACCTTCAGATGTTTTTGAATGTAATTCATGATTTCTAAGCCTCTGACATCTTTCAGCCCTGGGCTTCCCTCATGCAAGGATAACAGCATTGTATTTTTCTACCCACATTTTCCAGTAACTACTTGAGTATGTTTGGGGCAAACCAAATGAATAAACATCGTGAGCTTGTAGCTGAAGAGTAGTAATAAGGATGTTGCCCATTTGTGTAGAAGAGGGGAGCATTGGATTCCCCTGCAACTTTCTCTTCTATTTTAAATAGTCTCAGTCTCCCTAAGAAGAATGTCCACATGTAAAATTATGTATTTTTGATTACTCTTGCACCAGCACCATCATTTCACATGACTTGGCGGGGGGGGGGGGAAATCATGTCCTTAATTTATGTTCCTCGTACACTTTTTCTAAAGTACTAGCTTATCTTTTAGCTTGGTTCAGGCCTTTATTTGGTTTTAACTTTAACCATCAGGAAAGAAAAATATATATGGGACGTTCACAGAAACAAGACTTTTCAAAAATATCCTCTGGAAATAAGATTTCTCTCAGAAATGTTGGAAAGGACCTTTAGAGATCATCTAGTCCGAAAGACCAGGAGGATCCGCGTCTCACCCTGTCACGGAGATCTGAGAGGAGCACACAAGGGAATGCAATGCAGAGCAAAACAAGCTATTTGTCTTGCTGCCAAATAAGTTGATGCCAACACTGTGAAACCAAAGCTAATACATCAGAATACTAATTCCCTTACTTCCCCTGCCCTTTGTATATTGTCTCCTGAAATGAAAAACTTTTTGAGCCACCCGAAGCTAAATGGAAACTTTCCTAAGGACGGTTCTGTGCTGGGTAATTCTGTTGCAGCAATTTTTTGCCAGGAGTGTTCTAATCCTTTAGCTTTAGTTTCTTCATTCTGGTTTGATTTCCGCCTGCTCTATTCTGTAACAGATTCTCGCTGGAATGTGCAATGACATTCTCTCCACTCTTCCTTGCGGGGAACATAACGCTGACCATTAACGAGCAGCAAAGTGTTATTAGCTTAGTGACTCAAGGTCATGCAGGGTATCTCGCCTCATTTTCTATTCTCCAGCCGGAAAGTAGCTCGTGGAGAGAATGTTTCTGAGATGCATCTCGACTAAAAAATTTACCGCTCTTGAGCTTAGAGTACAGAGGCTCTATGAAGGCAGTAGACTTTATGGGCATGTATTAAGCCAATAACGTGATAGGTCAGTAAATTAGAAAATTTCCCTGGAGTGACATAATGTTTCATAACTCCCTATTACTTTCTTGGGGATATGGTATAGGCAGTGATGTCTTGCCTTTTCCATGCTTGCTCTGCAAAATGCTTTTTTTGCTTTATTTTTTTCCCCTTTTTTAAGTACTTTCTGTCAGAGAATCCCAGAGCAGTTTAGAAAAACTAAAAACACTTATGAGGAAGGTACTTGTTTATGTTGCTCAGGTTTCATATGGGGAAATAGAGGTATGAAGGGAAGGTAGACTAGGTTACAAAATGACCTACAGATAAAATGAGGATGAGAAGAAACAGATTTTTTCCATATTTTTTTTCTACACATTTTCTGGCTTTTTATAATCTTTTTTTTTTTTTGGTGATTGTTTGAAAATGTGTTCCTTGAATGTGTAAGGCAAAACTTTGCCTTACTCGGTGGAGGAGGATTAGTACCTTCTCTTAAAGTCTTAGTTGGGTCATTGTGAGAGGGAAGAAATTAGAGTATCAAATAGTAAAGAGCTGCTAAGGAGGAGGGGACTGACTCAGCTATGGGTGTCAAAGATGTGGATGGGTTTGTATACCCTTTCCTCTCATTGTAATCCTCTTTTCTGATGATTAGGACTTCCCATCAGTGAGTATGTGTAGGTCTTGTTTTTGTTAAGCTATGCATCATGAAATCTGCATCCTTTTGGAGATGTGGGTGTTTCTTTTTCCTTTTTTTACCTCATAATAAAAAGGATTATTTTGTTAATGAGACAAGGTCAAGGATTCCAGTGGATTCTATAGAGGGTTCTATAGAGGTTATTTTTTCTGTTAGATGTTAGTGTTCTTGAAATTATGTTTGAATATAGGTTTTTGAGGAAGTACATTAAGGAAGCTTTGACCACTGAGCATCCTGATGTCTACTAGAATGAACAAACGGCCCCTATTTCTTTTGCCTCGTTGGCTATTGTAGCTCGTTGAGCCCTCAGTGAACACAGAGGATTTGCCATATTCCTCAGGAACAGGTAGGAGTAGCCCCAAAGGAGACAATAACAGCTGCCTGTCTCGGTGCTCTCGAGGTTCCCAGGGAAACCTCAACTGATACCAGTCAGAGCTACATGAGGCTTCTAGATTCTTCCCTGGTACAGAGCTGGAGGTTTTCAAGAATTGCCCAAGAAATGAGGGAAAAGCCTTAATTCCAACTCTGTCCCACCCCTCCCAGGCCAAAAAAAAAAAAAAAAAGAAGAAAAAAAGAAAAAAAGAAAAATGCTTGAACTCTACTGATGCTTCCTCCACCTTAATTTTAATTCAAGAGCTCTTAAGATCCAGATTAACCATTGGTTTAATTCAACTAAGCTTCTGAGTTTTAGGTACCGTTTGAGGTCATATCGTAAATGAGGTATCATTTAATGTTATATATGCTACTTTGCATTTCTTTGATTTACTTACCTTAGTTTGTTCAAGTCAAATTATTACTTGTGTAAAAACGTGTAGTTCACACTTGCCCTAGAACTTAACCCACAACACTCATTAGCCTAATAAATACTGGCAATCCTAGTGTGAGGAAATGCTCAGCAGCCCAAGAAGGGAGATTACTCGTCACCTCCTGATATGAAGATTGACACAGTGTGAAGTCGTGTTGGAAAGTTTTGTAGCATTTGAATGATCGTAACGCCAGTCCTATTACTGCTCTCTTGTTCGTTCTGTCACTGACGTGCAATTATGGAATTTCACAATTGAAGTGATGACAATTGCTCCTGCATTTGTGTGTGCGTGCGTCTCTCCACTTAATCCAACTGTATCTCGCAATCAGTAGTCTGATAAAGTGGAATTGAAATGACAGGCGATGACAGAAGTGCCAGAACAATAATATGACCTCCTACTGATGTGTCAATGTGCTCAGCTGCATGGCTTTTACAAGTGCTGAATATGTAAGAGGGACACCGATAGAATGTTTATTGTACTAGACTACCTGTTAAGGCAGAATGCTGAAAAATGATACTTCTGCAGTGCGCCCTTTTGTCGGCACACTCCACCCGTGATGTTACATTATCTATGCTTTTATTACTGTGTATGCTCATTACTGTAATTGTAAGTTGTCTATAATTTTATTAGAAGAGTGTTTTCTTATAATCTTCAGTTTTGCAGCTATTTTTCTAAATTTTGGAATTATCTTTCTCTGGTCATCTAGCAAATCAGTTCATGAACAGGCTGTTTATGCTTTACTTTCAAGGACAACTTATTTTATTTTTTTTTTTTAATTTTTTAATTAATCACCCTTTGGGGAAGGAGTCAAAGAAGGAAGAAAGATCCTTGTTTTCCTATAAGCAGAAGTTGTTCTTCTCTGAAGTCCTTAAATACTAAGGAAATTCCTAGTTTCAGTTAATATTGAGTATCAATTTCATTCCTTTTACAGACTGTGTTGTAAACAAACTTTACTGAGGGCACCAGTCCTAAAAATGGTCATTTTAGTTCCTGTGCATATGAAATACAGAGTATAAAAAGGTAGCTGAGTACCGGTGATTTCAATCCTTCAACTGTGTGTGAGAAAAAGTTTCTGGAATGGGCGACTGGTGGTGAACAGGTTGAGTACTTGGTACCTCTGAAACTCCAGCTTTTCGTTGAGCTTAAGAAATTCTAAAATCAGGTTACATTTGTACTCGAAATAATTTTCATCAAAATCTGGTTTAACAGTGTTGCTGAAAAGATGTATGGGCACTATGAGGTGTATTATACTAGCTGTTCTACCTACAGCGTAACTTGTTCTGTTACGTTTGTGTGGCAAGTAAAAGGTGTTTGTTGTCATGAAAGACAGGGCTCTTTTCAATCTTTTCTTGTGACTAGCATCATGGCTTTCAGCTCATATTCTTTCCAGCCTTTTTGTTTAATGCTCCGGTGGCACATGCATTTATCTACCATTAAATTCAGCACTGATATTTGCATTATGTAAATTGAAAAACAGAAAGCAAGCAGAATGTACTTTTGAACTTGCTCTGACATGAAATAAAATGCATTGGGCATGACAGCTCTGTGCTAATATCTCTTGGAAAGCTCACAGCGCATGTCCAAAATAGCATTCTGCAATATCTTGTCCTTTTATATAAATTCATAATCATTTTCACTGAAGTAAATTTCATGCGTATGCACAAATTGCGTTGGAATATATTCATATGTACTCCAGCTACATTGCATATCATGAATTATATTTCACCTGGGGATAAGGAATGAGAAAGAAGAAAGAATGAACTTTTTGGATATAATATTCAGATCAATGTGAAGTTAAAATATTCAGCTGAAAAAGAATCAGCTGGAAAGTGACAACTTAAGCCTGATTAATCTGTCAAAAATAACTGAGAAAATAATTTATGAGACTAAACCTTGTTGAACCTCTTTGGCTGCATCTGGCCATTAAGTTTTCATATATGTCAATGGTATAAAAACTTAAAAGGGAATTGGTTTGTGATGTTATACAAAAAAGGGGGGAAAAAATCCACAACTCTGTCAATATTTGGCATATTGGGAGTGGGAACGTGTTCCGGGTCTGTAACGTGTGTGTGAGTGACCAAAGCCTTGCAGCGACAGCACCGATGGCATCGGCGTTTACCAGCCCGGGTTGCCTCGGGAGGATGCAGGCAAATGGGAATTACCCAGGGAACAGACACAGGGGAGAGGGCACCAGAGTTTTGTCCTTTTTTGTTTGGTTGGTTGGATTTTTTTGCCCCCTAAGGATATCAAAGCTGACACGTTTTAATGGTGGCGCTGAGAAACTTGGCCTTAGCCTTCTCCTGTTACAGCATGAATGGGTTTCTCCGGTAGACAGTGGTGGGGTCGTGGCAGAAACGGTCCAACAGGCAGACTGTGCGCGATGCTGTTGTCTCTTCTCCTATAATCTGCTTCAAGCCAAGAACGCGCTCGATCAGCCTTCTGCAAAAAGATACAGCTTTGAACCCTGTCCCGTAAGAGGAGAGAACATGGGAGTTCAGGGTTGAATGTGTGGGCAAATGGAAGTATTTTGAATGGGAAATAACAGCGACGTTCACGGGAAGAGAGTTCCCTGCCCATGGAACTAACCTTTCCCAGTTCGAAGGCTCCTGCTGAAGGCTCGTTAACTGCAGATACAGCGGCACCTTAAAGGGTTACAATGAGAAAGAAATTTCATCCAAATTAACTAGAAATTACCTGCTAAGCGACTGTTAGAAAAGTTATATATTCTTATGAGGCATCCAGGCTATTTTTTTTAAGGATTTCAGCATAGCTTTACCATTAGCCATTTTGACTTTTTTTTTTTTCATAATGTAATTAAGATTGATATTTCCTGATTGGGGAAATGAAAATTACAAACTTATTTTACTTAGGATCATTAAAACCTTTCATTTAATTGTTTGAGATGAACCATGTATTCCTAGTAAATTGCCTATTTGAGTCATCTGGAATTACATGTTTCTACTGAACTTGCAAGAATAGAGTATCTCTTTCAGTAGTCCCCAGTATAATTGTATTAAAGAATTTCTCAAAAAATGAATTTCAAACTCGAGGACTATTTTAGCAGAGGCAAAGAGCAAGAGCAATCAAGAAAAGGTGTGCTATTGCTCTTAACTACTTTTATTTTTTCTTAATATACCTGAATAATTATTCTGAATTTTGACATGATGAGCATTCACCTAAAAGCTTTTGTATGAAGCTGTTATTACTGCTTTCAGTTATTCTTGCTCAAAATGTGCTTTTCGTCTTTGACAAAAGTAGAGTCAGTTCATTAAGCCATGTGAAATCCAGTTATGATGACAGTAAATAGAATAGGTCAACATTAGCGAGAATGTCGAGCAGAAATAGGCAGCTGAATAAATCCTGCGAGAACTTTATATAACAAGGCCACTGTAAGAAGCCACTCGCTGTTCTGTGCTCACAGAGAATTGGAGAATTTATCCAGGTGATGGAATTTTGTTGTTGCATAAAGATCCCAGATGGTAACATTCAGAAAATATAGATCATACTAGTGTTTTGTTCGGGCGGTTGATACACTTTTCATCCAATAAGTGATCTTCCAGATGCTGTTTTATTCAACTGAGATACAGCATTGCTTGCTATTAATTTGCTGTTTCCTAGTTGAAGGCAATGGAGTCTGGAGTTTCGTTAAAATTGTAGGATGGCGTTTTGTATATTGAGTAATACAGTGATCATAAATTAACTGATTAAACTTAGAATAGTACTAACAGAACAGTTGCTAAATTGTTTGAGTGATCTAAAAGGTAAAATAATAAATTACAAATTTTAAATGGTATATAACTTTATTTCAGAAATATTTTTATTGCTATAAGAAAAAGCCACTGTTGACTTAATAGGTCTTTGAAATAGACACTGTATTTTCATGGTATTTTAGAAGAATCTTTTAAGAGAGGAGGCAGTCTAGAGGTTGCATCTTTCTCCAGCCGCACAAATTTTGTTTTTCATTCTAAGCCCTTGTAGTAGTGCTCCTGTTAAAATAAGCACGAAAAGGGGTTAAAATAAGCACGATATGGGAGCTTGCAGCTGCAGTGACTCATATCTGCTGGATAGTCCCTTCTCCAAGGACTCCTCCCTGATGCCAGTTGTGTAGTCGGGCGTCCTCTCCACTGAAGCTGAGACTTGAAGTTTGAAGTACTTAATACAGGCAAGAGCTTTGCTGTTCAAAATCACATGATTGTGTGCTGTTGTCCTGTATCTGTACATTATTGGCATAATCCTGTTATGGCAGGAAGGAACCCAGCCATAACTCTTTGAACTGTCTCCCTTCACTGCCAGTGTTTTGGCACTTCATTAGCAAACAGAGGGCAAGTTTACAGGCTATTAATGAATAGGGAAAGCTCCTGTTCCATTTGTATTTGTGTTTAGACTCATCCCCTCGTTAAGGCACAGATTGATCAGATGGCTTTTCAGGAGCTCAGGCACGGCCAGGTTACCAGTGGCAGATTGTTTGAAGGGATATTTGAAGGGAACAGACTGAATCTGACTCTTGTTTCACTTGCCAAATTAATATCTGGGATGTAGTCCAAACTGATGAGCAGAATGGTTGCGGTTGGGTCATAAAAAGGGAAGCACACATTTGGAAGGCTTTTTCTATACATGCTGGTTTTATTACTTTCCCAGTAGCTTGAAAACATGTGAGAATATGCTTCTATCCAGCAGTCCAATTCATTTCTTCTTGGTTCCAGTTGGTTTGTTGTGCTGTATGGGATACCTTGCCAGGTATTTTTTTTCTCTATAGCAGTGGATTCCTTTTTGCAACTACCTGGACCTCTAGTATAAAGTAGTTTGATCAAAGCTTCCTAATCTGGTTATCTCAAAACTCCCTCCTTCAGTAATGATGCCGAATGTCTTCTCTGCTGCTAAGTGTGTCATAGTTGAAGATGAGACCACATATTTTTAACCATATAGATCTGTATTAGCAAATGCTGAATGTGTGTGTGTGTGTATATATACATATTTCTGTTGTCTCTGGAACACTATTGATTGTGAATTTTATGCAAGAGGTAAGCTAAAGGATAATGGATTTTTTCATTTTTTTAAAACAGGTGTATTTTATTCCCTTACTGTATGATAGGTAATAAAGAGACATTGTGGTTTAAATATAAACCATGTGTTGTCCAGGTTTAATTCATGTAATCACAGCACTTTACAGTTCAGCTGCAATATTGTTGATTGAGGTCAGAAAAATCCAGGGATTCTGCAGGTTGAATACTTAATTCTTGAAGACACCCAAGGCAATATTAGAAGAACTTGAGTATAGGACAGGAGAGATGGTGATAGTGTGGCTTTCTGCTATGGCATACTTACTGTGTATCAGCCTTTTAAAACGTTCAGAGGCGGTCTCTGAAAAAAACAAAACAATATAAGTGTTGAAAGAAATAGTGATACCCTAAGTATAAAAGTAAAACATGGTCTTCTCCCCTTGCTTCCTCCAATATAGAAATAGTTTTGTTGCTCCAACATTTCACTGGTTCAGAATGATACCCTGAATTAAAGAATGGCTTTTGTCTTTGAAATGACAGCTGTGTAATGTGAAGACTAGTCAAGAGCACATTTGCTGGCTCTGCCCTTCTCTCTCTTGATCTTGGCAAGATTTAGATTAGATATAGATCATTTAGAACACATTTCTAGATTATTTAAGAAGGCTAGTTTTCTTTCATTAGTTTGATATGTTGTAGTTGTCACTTAAGATAGATACTAAATGCTTAATTTATAACCATCGTCAGGAAGAAATTTCTCATGGTAGTATCTGAATGCTTTTCAGAAGTAGCGAAATAGAGTATTTTTTTTCTATTCTGAAGATCTACAAGGTAGAACACATGAAACTGAAGCAGGACTGATAAATGTTAATGCTAATAAAAATAGTGTTGTGATATAAAGCTGATTTTGTTTTAGAGCAGCTTAACAAAAAAGAATTTCACCTGCAGCTCTGTTGACCAGTCAGAATTTTCAAGTATCTTCCTGAGTGCATTTGCAGTCATGAGACTTGTAGTTCCTTGTAAGGTGGGAATATCCATCTTGAAATAGTAACTTGGAAAAGATGGGATTAACTTGGTCTGTGTAGCTGCCTCATGATGGTGGCAGAAACGCTGAGGAGTTTGCATGTGCCTCCTTACGTCATAATTCTAGAAGCAGAGCATTTGATTGCCTCTTGTCTAGTTTTCATGTACAGTACTCGGCTCAGTGTTAAAAGCGAAATTACAGACATGCTGTTGTCATATGTTAAAGTGGTAACTAGTGATATAGGTTTAGAAGAGACTTTGGAGGAATTTTAGCAGCCATCTCGTATATTCCCCTTTATTTCTTTGCTACAAAGGGGAAGCTCTGTTTATCTGAACAAGTTAGAAAATGTATCTGAACGAGTTAGAAATGTAATAAATGTGGCAAGTTGGTCAACCTCAGTTGCTGCTGTTGGTGAGGAATGCGTATAAGCATTTCAGTGTACAAAATACCCCTGTTTGTGGTACTCTGAAGAACAGAATTCATTTATTTGTGTGGTGTTTTAAAGGTACTTTAAAATACATAATTGCTTTTAGTATATTTACCCTTGAATTATCACTGTCCATATTCTTTTTTTCAGTTACCTAATCCTAAATTATTTAGCAAACTTTAAAAATGGCATAGGTTTAAGCTATTTAAAAAAAGAAGAAAATGTTTATAGACCAGATAGAATTCATAGCCATTGTTTTAGTGAGTTGATCTGTTGATTTGTATGTTCTGCTATCATTGTGTTGTGTTTTATCTTTGAAATAATCTTTTCAATTACATCTTGAATGTTTCTTGAATAAATAAAATTTTCTGCATTATTTTCTTATTCTTATTTATATTTTTATTTTTCTTTAATATAAATGTGGATATTAATGAGACTTTTTTTTTCCCATTCAGAAGTAGCTTGGTTTGTTGAGTTTGATACACCATTGTGATATAGCATACATAACCAGAAGATGGCAGTGCAGGATTTAAAAAAAAAAAAAAAAAAAAAAAAAAGGCATTTGGTTAGTAAACTAATATATTATTTAAAGGAAGAAGTTTTGTTTGTTCCCCTCACCTCCTCCAACAACATTGCATAATGACTTCTAAATTAGTTGAAAGCTTGCACTGTCTTGATAGGAACCATAGTAAAGGTTCTCCTTTACTGTTCTCAATTGCGTACGGCTTATCTGTACATTTCTCGTACTCATTTTAGATCTGATATCCTATTTTTTTTTCTGTTTTTTATTATTTTTTATTTATAATTTGGTGTGATCTTACTACACAATCTTAATCGTAAGCATTTTGCAAAACAAAATCCTGAGCAACTCTTTCAATTCCAACTTTTTTATTTTTATATAGTTTTTTTTAATGCTATTGGTATGTTAATGCTTTACACATTGCATTGACCAGCTCAACATACTATATGCAAAAAAGCAAGAATGGTAGTTTTGAGTTCATAAGCTATGTAAAATCCACATATGTTACAGCGACTGCTCTTTCATCTGCCTGTCTGCATCACGTCAGCACCAAGCGATGAAGAGGTGGAATTAATTTAAGGCAAAGAAAAAAAGGTAGCTTATTTTTCAGGCTGGCACCTGGAAATTTCCAAAAGCCTATTTTTGTACCCTTCAGCCTAAAGTGAGTGCACTGAGCTGCCAGCTGATCCGAGCGAGACAGCTCCGAGCTGTGTTTCCCCCCTCTTTGCTGACTTCTCTCTTCCCCAAACTCTTGCTGTCATTTAGGCATTATTGGATTTTTCTTATGAGAGGGGGAGCAGATTAGGGGAGCAATTTTGCATCTTGATAAAGAGTTCTATTATGTTTATTAATTTCAGTTCAGAAGGAGCAAAGAGAAGGTATGGTAGCCAATTTGCGGCATGAACATGCGAATAATATAAAATGAATTCAAAGGATTTGGTGATAAGTAGCTGAATTTGCATGGGATGATTTTAAACATGAAGTCTGTTTATTTTTAACAGAGATGATTGAAATTATTTAAAAAAAAATGAACCTGTTCAAAACACACGTGAGTGCGTCACTAAAAAGTACACGGAAGAAATAATAATGTCACAAACAAGTTATTTTGCTGAAATTTGGTTTAGTCTGAAATATGATTGCTACCTTTGAGTATTTTGGCTTGTTCATCTGAAGGTATTTTTATTTATTTATTTTACACGTTGGCCACAGTGTTTCCATGCTTGCTGAGTAACTTAGATTTTTGTAACAAAGCCACGGTTACTTTTTCATAAGAACCTTTCCAAATGTGTCCTTAAGAGGAAAGCTAATAGGAGGGTTGACATGAAAATTAGGGCGGGTAATCAGGAATCGTCAGTGGAATCTCTTGCTATAAAACCAGGAGGGTTTTATAGTGTACAACAGTGTGTAGGGATAACCACGAAGGCCTCAGCTCTTGAACTTGCCTCCTCTAGCCAGTCAATCAGTCCCGTCTTTTGTGGCCCACCGGGCACCTTGCGGGACTTGGCTCTTTAGTCAGACGTTTATTTGTAGGCTTATGCCGTACCTGAATGCCATGTATTTGACTGGTAGGATGAATAGCATGTGAGGTGCTTATCTGCCATTGCTTCCTGTAGGAAAAGCTTCCTGCTCCCAGGTATTACAGTAAAGCAGTAATCTAAAGAAAAGGGAATTTGTGTAAACCTGTAGCATTTTGTAGAACTCTTTCAGCAGCTGAAGGTGCCCTGGTGATGAAATATGATAAAATTATATTGTCTCTTAGTATATTACATGATCTGTAGGGTTAGTAAGATAAAACGGAGCACAAAAATATTTCTGTTTTTAAGTTCAGTTACCCTTACTGACGTAAAACTGTTTAGCAGAAATTTCAAGTAAGGTGTTCGTAATGTGTGGAAAAGGACAAACCGATTGATAGACACATTCTTGAAATTCAACAGTAGAGAACCAGAAAAAACAGGGGCGTCTTTGGCAAATGTTTTACTGTGTGTTAACTGTTTCTACCTATTGTCCTTTTCTCCTTAGGTTGTTTTTTTGTTTGTTTGTGCTTAAAGAGAAGACTTTGCTGAAAAGTTAGACTAAATTTAATATATGCGTCATCCCTTTTGTAACAGTAATCTTTCAACAAAGCCATAAAATGTATGTTAATGGGTACTTCCTGGCTATTCAGTAAATACCTTAAGGTTTAATGACATTGGGATCAACGTCCAGCGTCACTGCCATTTGGTCATTAGTGTTTCAGAAACTTTGCTCTGGGGATGGTTTGGCTTGTATGCGTCTCAGTACTGAGTTTGTACAGCTAAGAGGGGGATGAGAGCTGTTCAGAGATATTCTGATTTAAGTTTTTAACTTTATTCTTAATTGCATTTCTATTAGTATAACAAGTTCTGGGTGTCTTCAGAGATCTTCTATGATGAATAAAAGTCTTCTAGTGGTCTTAAATATCCACCTGTCTAAAGAAAGTAGGAAATTAAAAACAAAACAAACAAACCCCCCTCCCCCCAAAAAAAAACCCAGAGATTCACTGTTACATAAGGAACTTCATATGGTAGAAAAAAAATGGAGCAGTAACTTGGCCTTTTCTTCCCATTTATTGTTTCATGCTAAATATTATTCTGTGAAAAGAAACTCCTAAATTATCTGCCCACTTTCTTTTTATAAGTAATTCTATTTAATTCCCTTTGAAAATGCTGAAATCACTGTACAATGCAAAGCTTGGAATATTGCTTGAAGGGAACAAATTGCCTGATCGTAGGCACCTGATCATAGGCATAGGATGGTGAATCTAGATATTTTTGAAGAAGAGTTGTTACTCCAAAAATCAATCAGTAAATTAAAGTAAGAGAAGTTGGCAAAGTCTTCTACTTGAAGTCTTTATTTTGACCTCTTTGACATGGCTGTTAGGCTCATCTTACTTGATTTTAGTTGTGAGCGTGTGGACACGGCTACACGTTGACAGTTACTCTAAAAAGAAAGGCAGACATAGATTACAGTTAGTGTAGTTATTTTTATATTTCTGTCATGTAATTATGTGCATGACAGTAACTTTCACGATGCTTTCATTTGGCGCAAGAGACACATTCGATAATTTGGTGTGTTGAGAAATGCAGCTAATGGTTTAGCTACGTTTTGTTTTCTAAACAAAGATTTTGTTTAGAATCTATAGCCACTGTTATGTGTCTCTTTTCTATAAGGCTTGTCTTGTTCCTTTTCCTATATAACCCTTAAATGTAATGATTAATCCTATAAAGCCTCAGGCGGAACAACTTTATTCTAAAAATTGGAGCATGTGTAAATAGGTGAGGAAAAAAAAACCCAAAACTTGTTTGCTTGAGTTTGCAGATGATAAGTAATATTGTGTTATTAATTACTAGCTGATGAGATGTGTGAAATGCTCCAGCTTAGCACTGCTGCATTGAAGAAAAAGTTTGTTTCATTGTTCACTTATTTATGGAAGTTTGCTGTGTTTTTTCTTTGCAATGATAGTGTGAAGCTTCCCTTTCATCTTTATAAATTGACTAAATATTTTGGTGAGATAAGTAGAGTTTATAGTAAATAAACAAGTAATGCTAATCTTCAAACATGGATTCATCTGAGAAATGGGAGGGGCAGGAAATCAATACTACTTATCTTGACCAATTTCTTTTAGAAGATAAAAATCACTTTGAGTTGACACAGATTAATTATACAGATTATATCAGTTGTCTTCATCAGAATCCTGTAATAGCAAAAAGAGAGTACTGGTATATTTAGTTTCTGCAGCTTCTCACTGAAATATAGACTATTTTTTTCCATGATTTTTTTGCCCCAAATATTGCTGCTTTAAATTGAAGTTTTCTGTTGCAGGAATTCGGTCTTACTAAAATGGTTAATATACCGGGTCTTCATGTTTTGTCATGATTCTTCGGACAAAATTGTATTGTCTCCTTTCCTCATATGAAGAATCTTTGAAGAGTAAAACCACTACGTTCAAACTTAGAAATGTGAGAAAAAATCAATAGTGACATTTAACTAGATGTTTCAGGCTGCTGATGATAATCTTTGGCCCTATAATATCAAATTTTGCTATGGTTGTTTTGGTTCTTTAAAAATTCTCACATTCATGACAAGGTGCTGCTGTCTTAAAACTCTCCATAACTCTTAAGCATGCACTTGTCTGGGTTATTCCTGTAATTGTCTCTTTCCTGAAACTTCTAGTCCTCTTAGTCTTCATTTAAGTCTTTGAAACTCGATATCTGACAAACGGTAACCAAAGAATCTTGTGTTTATTTAATGGTGGAGGGAAGCTTGAAAGCTCAATGTAAGCGTTAATAAAGGTTTAAAATGCAGAAGGAGATAGGAAAAATGAAATAAAATGCCTATCGTTGTTTCAGTTTTGATGGTTTGGAGGTGAACATTAACTTCCCAAGCCATCACATAAAACATTGTTCTTTGCAATGTCCTGAAAGTCAGGGTTAGTAAGATGGCTGCAGACCAGGGGCAGACGCGGAGTTTTAAAGGTCTTTGTGTTAGCAGCCCCAGTCCGCTTTAATTACCACGACGTGCGCTCAGAGAGCGTAGCTGAGCATTAGGAACCCAATTACAAGTGTCCAAAGGGAGCCTCGCTAGAGGCAAATAATCAATAGGTGTCTGCGAATTTGGAGGTTCATACAGAATCTCTCTCCTTACTTGAAGAAGCTCATAGGATGCTCCCGAAGGATCCTCTCCTTCGGAGGAAAAGGCCTTTCCGTTGATGCTCGGGTGGGATTCCTTTTTGGTTTCTTAACCATTGGTCAGAGGTCAGGTAGTACTTATAGGGCTGTTGGCCCCTTCTTTCTTTTGCAAACTGACTTGATTTATACTGGCATCCAGCTTTTACCATAGTTGCCTGCCTTTAATACATATTTTGGTAGTGGAGAGGGGAAAGTCGTTATCCTGATTAAGCACTGAGAAAATCCTTAGTTTCACTGTTAATCTACTTATCTGGTCAGCAAATTAAGTACTCGGTATAAGAAGACTTTGTTCTTGTGACTGGAAGTTCTGAAAATTAAATATATCTACAGATTTTCTTGGGACAAAGATGGTCTTGTTTTATCATCTCTGTAATTGTAATAACAGTTGGCAAGGATATCAACTTAGGCTTTCTTCAGTGTCTGCTGTTAAGCAGTGCTGCTCTCTGTATATTTATTTATCTCCTGTTCACTGCTGATAGATTCAAGGAGTTTCTTAAAAATGTGGATCAAATATTTTGGCGCAAGGATTGCATGGATGAGTGCAAAGTAGTTGAGATATAGATTATTGATAAGGAGGTCCTTTAGCAGAGTACCAGTTTCATTTTGATGATCTGTAATGTACTACGGCTTATGTAGATGCTAGAAAACCTTTCTGTAACAACAATAATTGTAATTATTGTAATGGTTTATTTAACACATTAAATAGATTATTGATTTAACTACATTTTTTTTTTTTCCGTTCTAAGATGATGCAAAATAGAGCTTCATTTGTAGTAGAAATGTCTGCTGCTATATGACCCCTTTCAATGTTATATAAAAGATGGTGGATTTTTTTTATGAAGAAAACATTTTTAAAATATCTTCCTGGAAACATTAATCCAACTCTACAGTGCTTATTTGCAAGCAGAAACAAAACAAAAAGTCCAAAAAGAAAAACCAAGGGGAAAAAAAAAGAAAAAAAAAAAAAAACACACAAGAAAAAGCACTTACGATTCCAAGCCTCCTCTTGGGTGTTACTTAAAGCACAAATTTATTGTTTTATGCCCTGATCTTAGGATTTCTTCTAAAAATCTGCTGAATCTCGTGCAAAGCTTGTGGGTGCATTCAATGCTTTTTCAGGATGTTTTCAGTGGCAAGTCAGCCGGCCACTTTTGTGTGATAGAGAAGTTATTAAACCTAAGTTAATTGGAGGCAGTTGAAACTTCACATAAATACCAGAATCTTCTGGGAATATTAGGGAAATAAGGGAAAATACCAGTATATGGAGAACACTGTTTTATGCTCTTTCTCTAAATAAATTGTAATCTGAAAATGCATTTAGTTCACTACTGATTACAATACTGTCCTAAATCAAAAATGTCTGCCTTAAAAACTTCCATAAAGCCAGCTCAGTCTTTTCAAATGATGGGATGGCAAACGAGAGATCCTTTATTCTTTCTGCCTCCTGTTTTTCCTGGAGGTAATGAAAAATGAAGAATTTTTGTGTAAATGTCAAAAACATCGTAAAGAATAAATCCGTGGGGTTGGTTAATGAAAACTTTCTGCCTGGTGGCAAAGCAGCGGGTCCTCATCTCTGCAACAATTGGCACTGGGATGCTTTGAGCGGTAATATCTCAAGAACTGTGTAGCGCATTCCATCACTGATTCCTAATTTACTTAAAGTCTCCTAGGCACCTGGCTCGCGCTGAAACAGAAAATAATGAAGCTGGTGTGCCTCCTCCTCCTCCCATCCCCTTCAAGCTATCTGTTCCATGGAGATTTAAGCTCTGTTGTCCATGTATTAAAAAATGTAAGATGGCATGAGCTGTGGATACTCCTTGTAGTTACCGAAGATTAATTACTTGGATTATACAAACAACACATAATACTGTGTTATGTGTTCATACGTACAGAGTGAGATTTTTCTGTTTGTATATATGATTTGAGACATGCAGTCCGTGCAGCCACAGTTTCAGTGGTGTGCTGCTGCAGTTGATGTAAGAGAAAAAGAAATGGAACCGGACAAGTGAAGTGAAATGTCGAAGTTTTCTGATCAGGAAAGTTAAAAAGGTCACGAAAAAAGATTAAAAAAGATTAAAAGATTAAAAACTGAAAGTTTTTACTTTGGGAAGTATGTCTGTGTTCATGACGTGAAAATTCCTCCTGAAGATGCAACGTAGCAGTTCAGAAATGTGCACCTACGTTTGCCTGTTTTCTCAGGCAGATAAATAATTTGGGCCTCCTAACCAGTAAGCAAACCAAGAAATGGTCACTACTTAAAATATTTGCTTGATAGTATGTTTGTTATATAAGCTTGCTGCAATATTTACTGCCACAAAGCTAGTCAGGATGAGATAGGACGGAGGTTGTGTTTCAGTCTCGTAGTCTGAGCATCTGTTGGATATCTCTCTCCTCCCAGTAGTGACTGAGCCTTTCTCAAAAGACCTGGATGTTAAGATACTTGTCTTGAGCTGTTTGTGCAAGTGGAGTTGTGGTGTCTGCCTGGCTCTATTAATCCCCTGGAAATGGATAGTGAAGCTGTGTCTCACCACGCTTGTTGTCAAGTGGCTCATTGGTTTTTGTCTTCAATGGGCAGGAGGTCCTAAGAGAAGTATCGTCACCTCCGGCTGAATAGATGTGTGTATGAACTTTAAAAAAAAAAAAAAAAAGGAATTTCATAAGAAGTTTAGGAAGAAAAAGGCCCCTTTATTGGCTTGTCCATTCCCAAGCACAAATGTAATAATTGAAGAGAGATCTAGAAATCTGTCTTGAAGCCTTGGGTTCTTCAGGCACTGCAGCTTAGGCAGTCTATATGAGGAAAAAGCGAAAGAGAAGTGGAGGGAACAGGACTCTTTGCATCTTCTTAGTGCAACTTTCTGTAAATAGCTTATTATACCTGAAAAATCACCCAAAAGATTAATGTTTATTTTTTTTGAATTTTAGCAGACCAGATTTTCTGTATATCTTATGTTGTACCATCTCTTGTTTCTCCTTTATTGTTATAGAACCCTAGGCACATTAGCCTGTTTCTAGAAAGATAGGCACCTTGGACTGTTATTGGAAAGAAGGCACCTTGGCCTGCTGTTGGTGGGTGAGGGAAGATGTTGGAGGCTTTTTTTTTTTAATTTTTTTTTTTTATTATTTTTTTTGACAAGAGACTGGTTTCCTCTTGTTAGAAGAGGAAAGGAATTCTGTAGTCACTGGAATTCCCTGTAGTTCTAACTTCAGCATATCAGTAGCCATAAGCTAATGTGCGTTTTCTTTGCCTATAGACAAAGAAATCAAGGTCTGCTTATATCACAAGATAAGGGTGCTCATTTTGGGGAAAAAAAAACCAAAAAAAGGAATAACTGAGTCTTTGTTACTTTCTTTCCTAAACTGCTTCAGATTGACTGTGATCTCTAGCTTGTTATTCACATTACTGACATAGTCCTCTTCCAGATTGTGTTAGGTTTTAACTTTCTGTAATCTTCTGTTTTTAAATATTATTGTTCCACTGTCTTAATGGAATATCTGGCTAAAAATAACAATAACAAGAAAAAAAAGGAGGAGGAGAGGGATGGTGGACCAGATGATCTCCAGAGGTCATTTTTAGCTTCAACTATAGTGTGATTATGTGAAATTGGTACTCATGCTGATTTTTTTTTTTTTAAACACTGTGTATCTTCCAATGTAAATGATTGAGAGAACACTTAACACCTGGATTTACTGTGTGTAGAAGACTATGTTAATCATAATTCTAGGTCTACCAATGCTTTTAACCTTTATATCTTGTTAGGCATAGAGCAGCATTTTTTACCTGCTTTCCTCTAGGTATGGGAACAGGTTTGGAGATAGAATTAGTTGCTTTGAAGATGCTTCGAGTGTTTTTCTCTCTTGAGAGAGTCTGTACGTGTAATTTACTAGGTTTATATTTCCTTCATGTTTTGCCATGTGTTTTACATTATTGATTACGTGTATTTTTAGGGAGTTTCTTTTTGGTAATCCTATAGGTAATAATGAATTTTTGAAGTAATTTTGATAGGTTATAGTGCAGTAATTGTCTCACTGTTGGCATCTCTGGTGTGCATGGAAGGATGGTGGTGGTTTCTGTTGAAGTGGGGTAAAGCTAGACTGGCTGGAGGACAAAATATGATAAACAGAAGTTCAAAGAACACGTTTTTAAGTAAGTCAATTTGGTAATTGCAAGTTGACACACGAGTAGATTTTCACAGCGGGGGGATGGCAGGGAAAATAAGAGGGATAATTTTATTTTAATTAAGCTGTTCTGTTAAATAGAATTGCAGAGCGAATTCAGCCGCTGAGCTGGGAAGGAGGAGCAGTGTGTGGCGACGGCGCAATGCTTGGCCTGGTTGAGTGGCACCCATTTTACGTGGTTGCAGTATGAGTGTTTTCAAGTATTACTGAAGGAGCCCTTCAAGCTGAGAGCGAGCGCACAGTAACAGGATATAGCTCACTTGATCTCCTTATAGGCCTCTGTTTTTTATGAGTTTCCACAAGCTCTCAGGGCTAAAGCATTCCTCTCTCAATGAGAGAAACATTGGTGGGTAGAACAAGAGGTCTGCTTGACAGTAAATGTAAAAGGCCAGTTTGTTTTTAAGTTGGCTCATTACAACTCTGTGCATAAAAGCTAAAAGCATTATATAGTTTACATTATAGCCTAATTAGTGCCCTGTGGGAGAAGAGACACCAGAATATGACATGAAAATCTTAAAATCTTTTGTAGCTGCTAGGCCCTCAGCTGTGGCTGTGATTAGTAATTAGGCCGAGTTGCTTGCTTTATGTGAATAAAAAATGTCTCCCGTATAGAGACCATTTCAAAAAGGAAATCCGATTCCGTGTTTGAACACGATTTGTGTCCTCAGTAATAATCCTTTTCAGAGACACTACTGCCCTGTTCGGATCAGTCTGTTCTTTCCACAGAAGTACGAAATAAGTTACTGGTCCTAGTTTTGATTTGAGCTTGCAGTGTGCCTGTAGTTTCCTGATCCGTGTGACAAATTTGCTTAAAGTGATCAAGACTAAAATTAAAATCTGTTTGTTTTTTATAGAACTGAAAAAAATACTATGTTCTGGGAACCAGATGTGGGCTGACTGTTCTCTTCTAAAAAAAATTGGACTGCCTTGCCAAATGCCTTAAATGATAAGAATAGTGAACCTATTATCTGATAATTACCAGTTGCAGTCCAACTACTAATTTGCATGTTCTGACTCTAGCTTTGCATTGTATAATCTGAGTCTTCTGATAATATCCCAGTTATGAAGAGAATTTGCTTTATTGTAACATCTAGACTATCAAGAAGCTATTGCAAGACAAATTCAGGATTCGAAGTGTAATAACTGGTCAAGATATACTAGCTCACAATTAAGTTTCATATATCAACCTGAACTTGCATTTCTCGGACTTGAAATAAAATTTGATTCAAATAGGAGTTGACTTGTAATCGCTGAACTCGGAATGGAAAAGAAACACAAGCCACCCTGTTTTCGTAGCTTTGTGTAACCATTGCTTGAAAAACTTCTGAATGAGTCAAAGGTAGGGTTTTTGTTAATAATTAACTGGTCAATTAATATTCAATTCCAGTCTGTGTCTGCTTCAGGGCTTTCTAGGCTGACATCTAGGTTGGATACGTAGGCTTTTGTCAGTTCTGTACATATTTCTCTGATATTACATCTCGGTGAGTCAGGATGGCTGTGCAGTCTTTGGCTTTCATAATTGAAGCGGTTGTGTTTGAAGTTAGTATGTTGATGAATTCACTTCTTGTTAGAGTAGTTTGTTCACTGAATTCAGCTGGTGTGTAAGACTGCCATTATATCACGCTATCATATAATTCTGCATAGATAATTCGTTTCTGTGATTTAAGATGTTCTAAATTGCTTTACTGAAGGGAGATAGGACACCTTTTAACCAAACAGCTGAACGATTTGCTATGACAATTTTGCCACTGTGCATTCACTTAATTTCCAATTAATCAAACATTCAATAAATCATTAGTATAATTACACCTGCTCAAATATTCTTACTCCAGCACATTAGCTATGCTCAGGCAAGCTCCTTTAACAGCTGTGTGGATGGATCCATTTGTCTGACCCAGTTGGTTGCACGTCCTTGCTTCTTGAGAGCCCTGAGAAATGATAGGGCAGAGATTTTAATTATTTATAATGCCAGAAGTTTGTTTAATTCTTGGTTCTTGCTTCTCACCTGAATGCTCCTGTAGCAACTTAAAACAAACATCGGTGGAGTAGTGATTGGTTAATTTCTGAAGCTTTTTAAATCATTTTTATTTGCGTACTCTGTCACTCTTCTAATTACACTATCTCCCCAGGTGTGCAATAATTCCCTCATCGCCATACATCTGAAACACGGATTAATAAAGTAGTATAGCTAGTGTCATACAAATGTAACCGAGTGTCTTAACGGTGCTTTGTTGAAAGCCAGTAAATCAGTTCAACAGACTACTGTTTTAGGACCCTGGTTTTAAAGGTTACACATGTGCCGCCCAACTGATGCAGTTTCAAACAACTGGGTATAATTACTTTTAGCATTTGAGTAAGACAGAAATCCAAGAGGCAACTCTCACAAGTATTATAAAACTAAACTTTGAAACACCTCTGTGAGATGGGTGAGTTTTGTCATCTGCTCCTTCCATACAGATGAGGAATCTGAAAGAGAGGGTGAATTGCCTCAGGATCTGTAGTGAGCATATAGTAGTAGTGGGATTACTCAGTGTTCAGTCTATTGACTCATGGTCCCTTGCTGTATGCTGTTAAATTGTATTTAATACGTGCCTTTACTCTTAGATTCAAAGCAAAAGTCTAAGAATTCTGTGGCAGAAATTTAAATATTAGGATCTTCATATCAATATAGATGTATTTTAGATCTTACAGTGTAGGTACTGTCTCTGGAAAAAAAAACAGACTTATTGATTATAATTGGTCTATATTTTTTTATGATATCAATTGGAAGAGATTCATGATACTTTAATCCCTTAATGCAAACAGGTAAGATCTTTGGAATTACATGAAGGTTTCCTGATTCATCCAGTTGCTTTCTGTAGGACCAAAGCAAGCCCTTTAACCTAAAGGGAAAAGGTATTAATTTATTTGAAGGGGGGGGGGGAAAGAGAGAGAGAGATATACACTAATTAGACACTGTTTTAATTACTTAAATGTTTGTCAAGTTAATAGTAATTACTGTGAAAGATAGAGAATCCCTGCACTAAAGATTCTTTTTCATTCTGAAAAATAGTAAGAAAGCATCTTCTCTGAAGATTTCTACTACTTGGCTCCTTGTGGTAAGGGGTCTTAGAACTCTTGCTGTAAGAAATTAATAAAATGGAAAAGAGGAAGCTTTCTTTAGCAGTTAAGCTCCATTTGTTTCTAGATATGCTACCTTAAATATTTGAATAGAACAGTTCTTGATGGTGTACTTCCATATCCAATAACAGCATGGCATTTGGTTGTGTTTGATCTTGCTGCGCTTGTATAACTGTGGCTGAATATAATCTGGCCGTGTTACCACAAGTCGTGGTCCCGGTGTTCTGTGTAAGCTTCAGGATCCTGACGGTAGGTTTTGATGACTTGTTCGTTCTTTGCATTTTTGTGATAGCGCAACACCAAAACATCACCTGAGAAACATCCCTACCTGTATAGCCTTATGATTCTCTTGTTTCACTCTTGAAAACTTTGAAACATTTTCAAAATTTCACTTTAGTTATACATATTTAAGTCAATCATTACTTTGACTTCTGCAATTTTCACTCTTTGAAATTGATAGTATTCTTTATCCAGCTATTTGTTTGTAATGGGCCTTATCATAAACTTCTTTACACTCTCAAAATGTCTCCTCAAGTCTGAACTCATTTAACTTTAGCTTTTTTGAAGTTCACTATAAATAATTTATTACTTTGAAACATAACAACCTAGAAAATTAATCATCATAAACAACAGTACAGCTTGTAGTTGCCTAGGGAAAGGTTCACAGTCTTTCAAAAGATCATGAACAGAATTCTCTTCATCAGCTGAATTATGGATATAAAATTCCCCTTTGCTTGTCATTACAAGACATTCTTCAGGAAATTCATCTAAGGCTTAACCCAAATATTGGATTTGTTTGCTTTTTTCTTTTTTTTTCTCATTTTCTGGCTTTTCAAATACCGCACAATGGGCTACTACAGTTTTCAATCCATACCCTTTGGATATATGCTCATACACTTTTAGAGTAGAGTTTAAATGTTAAAAATCTAGTGTGATATAGTGCTTCAATGTAAGGTTTTACTTTTAAAAATTACCAGTATTATTGGGCTGAATTCCTTAGCCAAAATGCATCTTTTCCTCCCAGGTTTGAGAGTAGAACAACTCGATTCCCGGGTCACTTTTTCAGAGAAAAAAAGATCAGTAGCTGGTGGGTGTGTTACTTAGTGAAAGCATCGTCTTTGCCACTGGTGTGAAAAACCGGAACAACTCACGGTGTGCACATCTTCAAACACATGGAAGAGTCTCGTTATTCTTGTTTGGGTACCACAATAGTGGACAAGGCGCTTAGTGGAGAGTTGTCGGGCCCGTGCATTGACCTTGCTCCAGCACCTGATGGGTTGTCAGACGAAGCAATTTTGTCACAAGGCAGCTGCTGGAAATCCTAGTATTTGTTACAGAGCCAGTGTCTGTTTACCCCTCTAAGCCAATGCTACCGAAAAGACGTAGAATTGGCATAAGAAAGCGTGTGAGGTGAGTCGATGGCTCCAAAGCCAGGTTGCCAGCCCGCTGCAGAATCCGCAAGTGAACCTGCATCAAAAGTGCATCTTCTTCCCGGTACAGGCAGCTTAACACAGTACACAGATGAAAATTCATTATTACCTATGCAAATGTCTTGACATTTCTCTTTTTATTCCACTTCTAGTCTAGTACGGTGAAATAACTTTGTAATATCAAACTGTGCAATGTAAGAGGTAAGACTATAATCAACACTTCAAGTTAAAACCTGCAAGCAAAGAATATATGAAAATGCACCCAACCGTGTTTAGGAAAGTTGAAGGCAAGGGTAAATTACTAGAAAATAAGTTACGGAAATGCACATTTAGGGCAAACTCATCACTTGAGCTCTTCAGTACCTTTCCAACTGTATGATTTTGATGAGGGCGTATCAGTGTTTGTCATCCCAAATTGGAATTGAACTAGCAGATCATTCTTCCACTCTTGATTATGTGGAAAAAATGGAATTAATGTTTTTAGGTTTTCTCACATCACTTAGAAATACGCAGCCAGTCATTACACAACTAAACTGTACCACTGCATAGATAAATCCATTTAATGTGTCTGTAATGTAAAATTTCTTCCAAATGAAGTGGAATTAGCTTCCAAAATTGTCAGGTTTGTTGTTTTTATATCCATGTTGTCTCCTGCTTGAGCAAAGCAACAATGTAAACAGAGTCCTTACAGAACTGTCTGTTATGCAGAATTCTTCATTTCATAGAAGGCAAAAGGAAACTATGAACAAGGAAGTCTGCTATATGCGTTGTTGAGAAAAATCCAAACAGCAGCCCTGCTAATTCTAACTTCTCTCCTCCACTTTAAAACCTCCCACAAGAAACAGATATTTGAAATCTCCAGTAACAATTAAGGTCTACCAGTAAGATTTTCCTTGTGGCTGTTACATTAGGATAAAGCCTCCTTTTCAAGATTGTTATTCAGCTTATTTTTTTCATTTTATTTTTCAAAGGAGAAGAAAACTAGATCTGTCCTGCATAAGCCTTTTAAAACATGCGCTCTTTGATGAGAAAAACACTTAAAGGGGTGACTCTAAGATGATAATTTATATTGCGTGGATGATTAGTTTGGAGAAATATATGGAATGTTTTGGGATGCTCTGTGCTTGGTGATGCAGCATCAGTCAGGAGCCTTGTGTGAGCTGCTTAGAAACCCCTTTTTTTCATATTAACTGTTGATCAAATCCACTAGTACAATGAATATCATATAGGAGGAGGAGAAATGTGTAGTACTTGGCTGTTTGAATCACAAAGCAGTTTCTGTGGTGATAACTTTAGAGGCTTATAAATGTTTTTATGTATTTTTTTTCTCAGAATAATAAAATGTTTATTATTTTTGTACCATGTTTGGATAATCCACAGTTATATGATTTTTATGAGCAATCTAGTTTAAAGGCTCTAGTCATCAATACAGTGTGAATTATGCGGCCAGGGCTTTATTTCAGCATTGTTTTTTGCGGGTCCAGATGGAGGTTTTGGTTACCAAATTCATCAGCAAGAAATCCAAAAGCATCCGAACATCTGTGTGAGGCCGGAGCCCACATGCTTGATGATTTCCAAACTGCAATGAGCAGCCTAGTTTTGTCTCTCAGAAAGATTTGATGGTGGTTTTATGCTTGATTTGTAAAGGAAGAGGCAGCTTTGCGGAGCGCAGAATGGATAGGGATCTGGTGATTGCATAGCAGAGCGTGGGAGGTAGCGCTCTGATGATCTGAGGCTGCGGGTTGTTACGACTTAAAATCATCTGTCACTTGAGAGGGTTTTGAGAAAGCAGGAATGGAGGTTACAGGGCAAGCGCTTCAGCCCTTCGTGTGCCAGGAGGAGGAAAGCTGATTTGCATCGCAAAGGGCAACACTCATTGCTCAGTGGTCGCTACCTACTGCTTGAACTGGTGTCGCACGAGTGCTGAAGGACATTATGAGCAAAAAAATAATAGGATTTTGAGCAAGATGGTGAACTGTATCACTTGGTGATGTTCAAGGAAGGACATAAAGGAATTCAGCCTGAAGAGGAATGCGGGATCTATGACAATAAATATCAAGCAGGCAGCGGAAAATGGACACATTGGGTATTGACAGAAAGGATGTCTGTGCCAAAGAATTGGAGGAGTTATTGAAGTGTATTTCATCCTGGAGGAAATGTACCCACAATGCTGACAAGATCGGGTGCCAGCCTAACAAGGTCACGCTGGCTGCCACCTATGTGCCAGCCCTGCGGGTTAGACCTGCCGCGACACTTGGTTTTGGCTTTGGTTGAACATCTGGTGTTCCCAAAAGCTTCTTGGCCGCGCTTGCCTTTGGTGCGCCTTCTCCATATTGGTGTGGGCATCCATGTGCACTCCTCTTCTTTCATTATTAGCATTTCGTGGAGCCTTTTCAAGCCCTTACTCCAATTTGTGCCAATGAATACAACTTTTTATTCATTTACCTAAAAATAGTGTTTCAATATAGGCATGGGATTTTTTTTTAGTACAAAAGCTTTTGTTAGCATTTCCCAGAGCCTCTTCAACTTACTTCCATTCTATCCATGTGTTTTGATATTTCTTCTTACAAATTACATTTGTATTAGTTTTTAAAATAATATGTAGTTTCTGTAAGGGGTAGTTGGCATTATTTAGTTTTTACAAGTAATCAGTGATTTGTTATAAGAGTAGAATAAGTGGATCAGGATCTTTCTTAAAATAAGCATAAAGAAACCCTAACAATCCCAGTAGCCTAACTTAAAAAATTACACCAGTTAGAAAGTATTCCTGTTGGTGATTGAAAAATTGATTCTCCCTTGTAATAAATGTGAACATGATGCCTTTGTATACTCTTGGTGTTTTCTCATTATGATATCACACTGCATTTTTCTTGTGTTATAGCAAAAAATAGGGGTTGTTATGATACTTTGCTACATAACAGGTACAGTATGACAATATTAAGGAGATAATCTCATGAAGTTCTTAGCCTTTTGTATTGTGCTTGACTGCTTTTAAGTTTCAGCAGCAGTAATCGTCAACCATTCTACCAAGTTTATGCATGGAGGAAATCTCTGTATTAACTACCAAAGAAATATAATCTATGCAGTTATGTGACTCTTAGAGAAAGCATAATTTTGTTTTACCAGTCCAGGAGGGGGCAGTAAATTTCTTTTTATTGTTAAAAATTAAAAATAGGTCCAAAATTACCTATATAGCCATTTTGGATCTTTACTTCATCGTCTCCAAAATCTTTACTCGATGATTTCTTATTATTTTCACTGTATTGTTCTTTCCTGAAAGTCGCTGTTTTTAACATTTTATTTTTAGAAGAAGATTAGAACTTTCAAAATCAGTCATTCATATCTTTCATCTTCAATATACTCAAAATCTGTCATGAGGCAGGCATTTTAACCATTAAAATTTCATATACATTTATTTCATTTTTTTATCAGCTTTGTTGAATATATTCTGCTCTCCAGTAGCTCTGATGAAATGGGGAAAACATTACATCTGTGCTGGTGTAATCATGTTTTCTTGCCAGTTCCAACCTCCATATCTGTGTATAGATGCATACAGAGAAATCAAGCTAATTTTAAATACATGCTCTCAAATTGCAGGTTTAGATTTCTAAGTGTACTAAAGTGACTTTTAAACGAATATGAGGAAAAAGCCTGGCTTTTATGAGTGCACCTAACTTGTTCAGGCCATTTTTTTTTTTATGGTTTCAAGTTATTGTGCTCGCTTGGCTTGGAGGTAGAATGAAAACAATTTGGGCTGTGAGAAGAACAACAAAGTACCGTTCTAGCTCTTTGCAGGTGGACAGTAAGATTTTGCAGTCAGTTGTGTCTTGGAGTTTTGTTTTTGCTGTTGGGTAACATTATTAGTGTGAAATTTAAGGTACAATTAAAATGGCGTCATAATTCCCCATGACCTACTTTGAAAGTTTTCATTTTTTATTGGTACTGTAATTATGAACAAGGTCATAGTAAAAATGCCCCCAAACTTAGGAGTGACGATCTTAGTTGGTCCAAAAGTTTATTGTAAAGGGAATAGAAATAATGAGTATTACTTCTGCTGCTCGCATGGAATACTTGTAATACAGCCTCTTCAAGTGTTTTTCTTAATTATTCTGTTCAATTATAGGTCTACTTGGAAATTAGGAGCCTTGCAAAGCCCTGGCTGCAATATTCTGTTACACCTAAGCGACTGAAATGTTCCTTTCAGTGATTTGTGTTTTTACACAAGTCGTTTAGCGTAACCTTGGGTCATGAAAATAGTCCTACGTCTAGTGCAGAAACTGTCCCACGGAAATGTCTTCTATTCAGTACATGGATGAGTCTTTTGAGATGTTTCTCAAGACAATTTTTTTTCTTTAACGCCTTGCAGTGTCTTCATTGATAATTTGTGCAGCCACTGGTTCATGCTCCGTGGGGCACCACAGTAATGGTTTAGCCCTTCTCAAGTACAGACTGCTGTTGCAAAATGCATAATGTCATTTGTGTTTTCGTATTGTTTCTTACTGTTTTTTTTACTTATTACTATTATTATGCATTATAACATTTTATGAGGGGGGAAAAAAAAAACCTGCACAACTATATCTTCTTAATGGTATTCTGTTGAGTTAGAGGATGGTGTTAGGGGGAAAAAAGATATTTCATATAGACAGGTCTCTGAAATTCCAGCCTAAAAATTTAAAATAGGAGTGGGCTGGAAGAATGTGGGAAGAATTTTGTACCGAGTAACTTGAATGTATAAATATAGTAAAGATTTAAGTGCTGACTATATTGAATATAAAAACTGTGTGCACCGCTAGAATTCTTAGACCAAATTTATGAAGCTTGGATGTCCAAAGCTACACAGCTAAGTGCAAGTTACCTGACTTCCCGAGTGTGAAGCAAACACAGCTGAAGATGTAAATCAATGGAAACTCCTTATGTTCTACAACTACTTAAAAAGATAATGCTTGTAGATATTTTTAATCCCATATAAGCACTCCGGCTGAATATGGGATGGATCTTATAATAATGGTTTGTATTAAGTGGTAAATAACCAAGATGAGGCTAAGGGCTGGCAACAACTTTGAGAGCCAAAATATCAGAACAGAGTGACTTTTTCTTGATACAGCAGCAAGTTCTGCCATGTTCTGTTGAACTAGAGATAGAATATTAAAGGACCGTCTTGTTTGTGTTTGTTGCTGCCAAGAATCCAGAGAGAGAGAGAGAGAGATCTAATGGTCCATCTGTGTTTGCCTTGTGTTTTGAGTGTCCTGAAGGGGCGAGGAAAATGAGTGAAGTTGAGTTATTAATGCTATGAATTTTAGGCTTTTACCTTTCCTGCTGCATTTTCTTCATTTCTTAGAAAAATTGCATCTTTAAGCAGTAACATGACTGAAACTGTTTTTAAATTGCTATTGGGAATTAAGCTGCATATCAATATCCGATATTTTTCATTAATTTCTTCTCAGCAATTTTTTTGCTGTTTGTATTGAGCAAGTATTTGACCCGGTAGATACCATAATAGATTTTGTACGTTGCGTTTCTATTACCGTTTTACTTTCTCTGACAATAAGTACTAGATGGCACTAGACTACAAAGGGCGTTCAGCAGAGGTTTGGAAAATTCAGTGATAATGAGAAAATGAGCTTAAGCGCAAACTCCTGGAAAGTGAACTTCATGCCATTTTTCTCTTTTATAGCTTAGTGTTAAAAAGAAATAAAAATGCTGCTTTCAGAAACAATGATAAATGGTAAATAATCTGTTATTTTCAAAACAGTGCACAATTATTCAATATAAAAAAAGGAACTTTTAGATGCTTTTGTCTTCATAAGCTTCCAAACGATAGCTAACGTCTAATATTGATCCTGAATAATTTAAATGGCAATAAAATTGGGTTTTCATGACAGTCGATCAGAGATGTTTTATATTTAATGTTCATTTAAAGAAACATAGTGCCTTCTTACCTTCTGCATTTCAAAGCCATTAAAGTAATTGCAGGTCATTAAGCTAAATTTCTTTGAATAGTTGGGACAGTTAATCTAATTCATGCACCATTCAAAACACTGGGCAGGAGGGGTTGGAATGCCAGGCATGGATTTTTGAGAGAGTCACCAGAAGGGTTTTCAGAAGTGCTTTCTGGTATTGCCTCAGAAGAGATTGCCCACACACTTTAAATGGTTGGAACTTGCAATTATGTTTCTCTGATATTTTTAAAATGAATAATTTTCAGAAGAGAGGAGACTCTGGAGGTCTATTTTCTTTTGAATAACCAAGTCATTGCATAGTCATGCAGCTCTTTCTTAGGCCCTACAATGTATTTTTCCAGAAGTTATTTTTGCAGATGTATTAACGATCACAAAAATATCCTCATATCATGTGCCAGACTTCGCAAGTGTTACAGAGTGCAAAAGGAGTCTAAAGGAAAATGCTGCATCTTAAATCGCAGTCTTATCATGAGAAAGGATACGTGTCATCTCTTAACATGACTTTCTTAGCTGGAATTTGAAAATGTAAGATGATCTCTGATAGAAACTGGGTAAGAGAAGGATGATATAAAAAGGGGGCAATCAAAGTCTTCAGCAGCGTTTTCGGTCCCTCTCTTAAGAGAGGGAGTAAGGGAAGAACAGAAATGTTATCTCCCTTTGTAGGACCAATGTATTAGGATGCCCAGCCAAGGTATTAGTAACTCTGTGTTTAGGCTCTTCTGTGATTGACACGCTGATGTGTTTTTAGCACAGTGTTTTTGATCCCTGTGTTTTGAAGCATGCTGAATAAATGCAATTCCCATGTTAAGAGAGGAGCAAATGCTCCTGAAGTTGGAGGGCAGGGGGAAGAGGTAGCACTGGCCTGACTCAGGCAAATCCCTGCACAATTCTGCTTCCAGGCCTGCCCTGGAATAACTGTCCCGTACTCACCGTGCTCTCCCAGAAGCCATGTAAGCTGTTGTCTTGTAACCACTGGATGCCTGGGCTCAGCCTCCACCTCTGCAGCAGTGTTTCATAATAAGGCATTTATACCAAAAATGGGAGTTACATCAAATACTCCACTACACAATGCTTTAAATAACTCCAAATTTTCATAATAATAGAGTATTAAAAAAAAAATCAAAGATTTAAACTGCATAAGAAAGTGTATTATTTTTATACTTCTTAACAAGACTTGTGCTTAAAAAAAAAAAATCTCCCGTGGTGATTAAGAAAAGAAAAAAATACATCTTTTTATATCCAAGGAACATTATGTAGTTGTGCATCAGGTCTGCTTGCGTTCTGTGAAGCTCACGGGGGCTATGCTCGATAATCAGCAGATTTTCAGTAGGCAGAATTGGTGTTTCCTACATCTTTTGGTCTGATGCTATGAGTGTGTTCAGAATAACAGCAATTGAAGTGGATCATTTATTTAAAAGATTTTGAAATGAAATTTAGAAATAAAACAAAAACCAGTTCCTTGTTTCTGTTACACAGAGTCCAAATCTCCCGGACAAATAGATACTTTTCCTAAATATCGTGTGCCCTCTAAAAAGAACTGATTTGTGGGCCTACCTTGGTCTGTAAAATGTGTACAGGTAGATGCCTCTATTACCAAAAACTGGAGTTGTGGGCTTCAGCTCGTAATGTCGAGGTTTTAAGATCTCAGAGGCTTAAACTTTCCTGTGTGATTCCTATTGCATCTCAAGCAGGCCCAAGATATACGTATCTGATTGTGCTTATGCTCTGATTAAGTGAATGTGTTGGATAACTTCAGTGGAATCAATGGGAATTAGTTCTGATCGTATGCAAGACTTAAAGGAATGATTTTCATGGGATTGTCTGTTTTTACATTATGTCAGATGAGGTCTGAATTGATTTTTGTGAAGTTTAAAAATGAGTATTCTATTAACTTAGTTTTAATTACATTCATTTTAGAATAAATTTAGAAAAATGGGTCATCTTGGTAGGGTGTTTTGAAGCTACTCTTATGTTCCTATTTTGCTCCTACAAAGCTCCTGTTAAAATGTGAGACAACTAACTTTGAAATTTAGCATTATTAAAAGTTTTGGATTTTTTAATACGATTTTTCTGATGTATATGTACTGTAACTGTTGTAATGCCTGAAAACCAGTGGAATGTGTCACAGCACTCTGCTTAACTATCTTTATTTGATGACAGGCCTATAAGGCAGAAGATTTTCTTCCTGTCCCAAGCTTCATCAGTCAGTGTAGGTTTTACTGCTAGAATCTCAAAGACCAAAAAGCTCCTTTCTTCCCTTACAAAGGAAGATTGATTCGAGAAAGCTCATGAGTGCGTATGCACAACCATCCCTCTTCGGGAGGGCATCTGAGCACTTTAATTAAGTTAGAAGCATCTGGGTCAGGTGAGGAAAATGTATAATTTACTCCCTACTATAAAATAAAAGCTGTATGTATTACCCTGTTAAGAAGAGGTACCATTCAGCTAGTACTAGTGTTTATGTTCTGTTCTCCAGCAAATGGTGATGATGTGCTATTTAAGCAGATGCATGCTGATCTGGCATTTTGAGGTTTAAGGAGTTAAAATTCTCTTACCTTGCCCCAACCTGTTTAATGTGTTTCGGGGTTTTTTTTTTTTGTTGTTGTTGTTGTTATGTTTTCTACTGGAGCTGACTCACTAACTAGTTACTGATTACCAATTGCCTCCAAGTTTCTTCCTTTTTTTTTTTTTTTTTTTGAATAAGAAAGTGTTGCATTTCATTATGCTCAAAGTATAACCTTTTTAATCTACATATTTCTTGCAGACTATGCTGGCTTATTTCCACTGGAATACATTAAAATGGAAAAGTATTAAAAATATTGATTTACCATTTATAATACCAAAGTGATATATTGAAATGAAATTTGGATGCTGTCCAGCCCTCAAATAACATTGGCATTGTTGGAGGAAACTAGATGATCTCATTCTAATTAATATGCTAGTTGCATGTGCAAATTACAGATAAAGTATATCTGAGAGTTGGTCAAAATCTTCAATACAGAAGACTGTTACGGTTTTTAATGATTAAAATATGCTGCCTTAAATATTTAACATGTCATATAAAGAGAAATCATTGCCTTGCTTTTGTCCCTTCTCCATCTTCTCGTTCTCCCGTTATCCCTCTCCCCTTGGACTCTCCATTATCTTGGTATAAACCTGTTTAAGTGCAATGCCTATTGTCTTGTACTCCATATGAACGCATAAGATGTACGCGTGCCGTTGTATATGGATTAGAATTTGCATCCTGCAGTGTATCTTGTAACAACAAAGCTTATTTTAGCTGGGTGAAGTTTGAATCAAGGGAATTCAAAACCTTGATCTTACCCATGAAGTTCATGAAGAAAAGCCGTGCTCTGAGCACGTTACATTCTTAGCACCTTCCATAATATGGAAACATTGCAGGAGGGAGGAAAAAAAAGAAATTTTCAATTACTATGAATGGCTTCTGTATATAGTGGTGTACATGGGCATTGATTTTAGTCTTTCTTTATTCATCTATTTCACTTTTTTCCCCTTTTACCAATCAATTTAACAGTCATTGAATTAGCAGGCTTGGTTTCCATATTGGCTGTTTTTTTTCTTTCCCTAAATGTTCTCTATCTTCTTGTCCATTAGGCTTCCGAAACCTCCCTCCTCCCCTTTGTTTTTCATGTGCAGAAGTTAATGGAGGAAAACTGCCTGTCATCAGATTTATGCAGAGTTGAGCGTGAGCGAGTGCTTGCCATCGCGGAAGTTGCCGTCTAGTTCACATTGATTGAGCTTCCTGGGCTTGAGGGATTTTTGCAGGGCTGGGTTTTTATGGTTGATATGTTTTTGGTCATTTGTCATAAAAATCATTCCAACTGAGCTGTTTACTGGTCTGAATACTTAATTACAGCAGTAGCAGGGAATGGCATAAGCCTTAGCTTTTACTGAATATTCATGGAAAAAGTATAAGATTGATGGTACTACTGTTTTCTCTCCATGAAGTTCTTACCTAAAAGCATGTATTTCATTTTTTAAATGATTACCAGAACTGGGATGTTTTTTTTCCTGATCTTAATATATGATATTGTAGTTGTCATTTCACATTCACAATGCGTACTTCAAAGTTGGCTTGATTTCATTCTGGTTTTAATGGTCATGAGAAGCACATTTCAGACTTCTTGTTGACATTGATGGTGAAAGCTTTTAAAAGGATTTAATAGTTCTGTATCATCTTTAAAATACACAAACATTTGGAAATATGTCAATTTAATTTGTTTCTGTTCAACACTAATTCACTGAAAATACTGATGTGACTACTAAGAATTTTTTTTTTCCTGTTTTAAGTAATGCAGATCATATTAAAGGAGCTGATGAGGTTTTAGACTATTATAAAAAAAAATTCCTAGGCTTTATAATATATTTGTTATTTCTTTGGGGGAAGAAAAAAGGGATGTAAGAGGTTACATTTAGTTTTGGTTCTTTATATTAGTATTTTTATAAATTATATAGTATTCCAATGCGTTTTTCCATGTCTGTGTAAAAGCATTTTGCTTTTTAAGTGCAAAGTCTCTGCCTTGAGTGCGAGTATATATATTTTATCATAGAGATGTGTAAAAGCAGAGAATGTTTTAATGCCAAGGTAATTTGTCAGTGTGACTTTAAATATTTACTATCATTTTGACGTTTCATTTATCTTTGAATCAGCAGGGCATTGTGCTGTGCCTATTTTTTTTTGTACTGCAGTTCAACCCATTTAGATTCATTTTAAAAGACCTCTTGAAAAAACTTTGTAAACAGAGAATTACACTGTGAATTATTGTGATTTTATTTTACCAAAGATCCTTTTTTAAAATCTAGTGCCCTTATTTTAAGTTCTCATGAAAGAAGCGAACTAGATTACTTTGGTACTGCCAAAATGTGGAATTGACTTTGGGGAAATACCCTGCTGAAAACTGTAGCTGTGCACTTTTTTGGATAGCAACAGTGTTAGGACAGAAGGCAGAATTTACAGTGCGTTTCAAACGGTTAGTTGAGCCTAGGAATCATATCAGCCTTGTTTATGTGTGTTCCGGCATAGATCTGAGGTGTCCTATGTAGACATTATTTTGTATGTTACATGGAGATTGCAATTTAGATTTTTTTGATTCTGATCTAACCTACAGTAGCAATATTACAAGGGCAAACAGAAGAAAAGTAATGTCATCTTTTTTGTTAATGTGTACTCAGTTGGCTCACACACGAGTTGAACTGGCTTCAAATATTTTATAGAGGTTTTACTGTAAAAGAAACCAACTATTTATAATTTTGTTAGAAAAGGCCTCCATATTTTGATTTCATCAAAAACACCTGACCCACATAATGCAAGAAAAATGGGCATGTTGCAACTTAAAGTGTAGAGAAGTAAAAAGATGTGTTTTTTTTTTAATGAGGGTGAAAAATGAGGTCAAAAGGCTTTGCAAGTTACAGTATAATACTTGTATCAAATAATGTGACAAAAAATAAGTGAATGCAGATTTATGAACCACACTGAAAGAAGCTACTTTCAACAAATGATAATTAAACAGAGTTCACAGTAATGTTAGCATGTTGATACTGTTAATTGACTTGAAGGACTAGTCTAACATGATTTTTACCTGACAAAATTATGAGGAAGAGAATAATACTCTGAAACCAATCCTGAAAATTTAACTTAGCATTCCCTTCTGTGCTGGTTTCAGTTCATAGGAATGCGTCTGCATTCACAAAGGAGTATCTGAGCTTGAGAGAAACTTGAGTTCATACAAGATAAAAATGCTTTCTCTGTCTACCTTGGGAATCCTTGTTGTTATGCTCCTACCAAAATTTAAAAATCTACTGCATTCCTTGGTGCTATTAAAAAAAATAAATAAACTACCGTTGTGGTGGTCCTTAACCTAAATTTAAGGCTGAATGTCTTGATTGATTGTGTTTTCCATTCAAATAACTAAATTTTGCATTATAAAAATTCTTTGTTACCGTCCACTAGTATAATTAGATAATCTAATGCAGACAGTAGCTATGCACACACATAATCATTTCCTGTAGAGTATATGGATGCAAAGAAAACCTTTATGTATCATTTTTACACACAAACTTTGTAAATATTCTTTCATTTATTATTCTAATATTGATTCGTTATTATACTTTAACCAAATGGCATCTCTCCTTATATACTTTTTCCGTTGCAAAGCATAAAATTTTCCTCTGGGCTTTTGTTCTCCTCATTTCTGCCCGTTATTGCCCTTAATACTGTCTGCTCATATATTTGCTCCACCCTATCACAGACTGAATCTCTACCAGCACTGAAGTGCTGTATCCACCAAACATTGACAACTCTGAATAAAAAGCACAGATTTTTTTTTTTTTATTTTTTTTAATTTATAGTTCAGGAGAAGTTATTCTATATGTGATGTATAATTTAGAAGCTTCTATGAATATTTTCTAAACAAATTAAGGTTAATGTTCAACCTATTGCATAGGGAATTGTGTGTGCAGCTCCGGCCGGGTGTTAATGGGACGTGATTTCCTGGCACTGCGCTGAAAATCCATCCCTTGGGTTCTGGCAGGTCAGACACGGTAAACCTGAAGCCTGCTAGTTTTTGGAGGGATATATTAACTTCTGAGTTATAACATGGGTTGCGTATGTAAATATGCGGTTTGGGTTGGACAACTTATAAGTTTAAGTAAGAGAGAAAACTTGGTCTCCTATTGCATTGATGCTGAGAGGTTTTAATGGGAAGTTTTTCCACAATGATATTCTCAACGCTGAGCATAATTCTCATGCTCGTGTAATATTCTTAAGTCACTTGCTAGTTGATGCAGTCCCCATGCAGTTCATGGACTCTTTTCATGCATTTGCATGTCAAATGGTGTTCTCTCATCACCTCCCTGCTAACATGCTTTACTTTCCCTTAATTTCAACAAAATACGAATATAATGAAGCATGTTCTCAGGAAGTTTTTCATGTCATAGCTCAAAACGTTTGAAATAACGGAGGTATGTAAAGAGAGACAAATTCTAAGAGGACTGCATGGTTACAAATCACAAGACAATTTTCAAGTTGTAATGAGAAGTTGCACGGGAAGATACCTTTACAATTCTCGTCACAAGAATGGAGCTACCCAATGTTAATGTTTCATGTATTCTGTGAAAGATCATAATAAACTGTACTGCTTTGACCTTAACTAATGTTCTATAATTTGATTTGCTGGCTATTTGCATTTTTATTTGCTTACAGCCCTAGTAACCTGTGAGGAAGAGGTGGAACTGACAGTGAATTTAAACAAAACTGAATGCAGAAAAGGTCAGAAATATCAGGAAGGTCAGAAGAATCAAGAATGATAATTTTGATACCACTTCCTTGTGACAAAGTTTGTAGCAAAGTAGCATAGTGTGAATCTATTTGTAGTAACAAAGATTGATACAAAAAAAAAAAAAAAAAGTAGTTTGGTATTGCTGTCTTTAATGAGAACTGTAAAAGGAGGGTGTGTTTATTTTCTGTACCTATTAATTACTGAAGTAATGCCCTTTTATACTGAAGGGCCCTATTCAGGCTTGCTAAATATGAAGGAGACTGAACTTCGTGCTCTCCAGGAGGAATCTTTCCAATTCTTCAGCAGAAACCTATATTTCCTATAGTATATTTTGTTTAAAAAATGAATAAGCTTTCATGAAATAATATGGTCATCTATAACCAGCATGCAAATCTTTAGTCTTTTACCTAAATCAGAAGTTTCAGGATTTCCAGAATTTACAGAACAAAGATCTGGTATTGAATGTGCAAGCTCAAGATCTGATTAAAATCTTAATGATATTCTTTATTTTCTGCTTACTTGACTGAACACTGAATCAGGCGAGTGCTCCTACTGCTTTCTGAGATTCAGCAGTGCCACTGATCGATTTATTTAGAAATTTAGAAAATCTAGGAAACAGATTGGAACAATATGTAGATTAATGATGGCAGATGGGATGCAGTGCAAAATACTCTTGCATCCAAGAGTGTTGCTTAGAGTTCTAATTGATGCTTGGGTTATTTTTGTGACGTTTTTTCAGTTTTTCAGGACAAACTTTTTTCTCTCTCTCTCCTCAAAGAAGTGAGTATAAATGAAGAAATTTAAAGATACGTGACAAAGCTTAATTTCAGGTACAGTCCTTTTCTTGGAAAGTTCAATTCCTGAAAGACAGGATGGTTTTTCATAGATGCTGAGAAGCTTATATTATCTTGCCAAGCAAGTTAAGCAGCCCCTACTATTTCCTTCTCTGTCAGTGGATGCTTGAAAAGTCAGGCATGGTTTTAGAAATTCTGTTAAAAATATTCACATGTCAAAGGTTTCAGTTTTGCCACGATCTCATGTATTTAACCTCTCATGTAGGATCAAAGTCTTCAAGCCAATTCATGACGTGTTAAACGTTAGTAAATATATATGTGACAGTGAAATGACTATGTGTGTATGTCTTGGGAATGCTTAATTTCTTGTTTTGCTCTCGGTCCGTATTGTGTATTTGGAGAATTGTATTTTTCTTTGACAATAGTGAATTTTTTCCTCTGTTGGATTTCATACTTTTTGTTGCTTCAGAGTTGCTTGGTAATATGATAGCAAATAACAATATGTTATTGTGTTTACAAAAGAAAGACTAAAAGAGCTAAATAGCTAAAAGTTACTCAAAACATTTAAGTGAAGATTGCCCATATAGTAGAAGGCAGACAAGATATTTATTGTTTTGGAAGGTGTCAGCTGGCAGCTTTTGGAAAGGTGAATAGATGCCGAGCTCGGGAGATGGTGCTGAATGCTTTCTCATGGAAAGGGGCCTTTGAAGGGATGAATCAGCACATTCCCTAGACAAATGGTAATTGTTGCTCTGGGATGTGCAACTTTCCAGCCTTTGGCAAAAATACCAAGAGTTCATTTTTAATGCATCTTTATGTGGTGTCATTACAAAAGCATTTTGAGACCTTTCTCGCACTTAGAACTGCTTTTTATGCTCTGGCATTTCCCCATACATTTCATCTAAGTCTGATTTTATGCCAAAACAGACCTCTAACTCCCACAGAGCAGCAGTTATCTTTTATTGTTATACATAATTTACATCTGAAATGCTGAATCTAACAACAGAAGGTATCTAAAATCTTATATATGATTAAGAAAGTAGCCTACATGAAGTTAAGGCTCCTTGCCAGGCTGGTGCTGTTTCACCCCTCGCCTGAGCCCTGGCAGGATGAGAGGTCCCCAACTCCGCGGAGCTGTGACAGCCTGGAAGGGGGACACTGGGAGTGATTTACACGAAATGGGAAAGATGCCTGTCGGAGGGATGGAGAAACATTATTTGACTCTTAAAATGTTTTGACTGAGAGGTCTGCAATTCACTTTACTGCATTGTTGCTCTTGTAGAGGATCTGCTCTTGTCATTTGCTTTGTGTTCCTTATAAAATGATACAAATTGATGATGAATAGTGCAATGAGTTTTCAGTTATCATGGCAGCTATTTTGCAGATGTCTCACTTAGCAGCTACTGTTACTTTCTACAGTGTCTGCGAGCCAAATCAGATTGCCATAATAAATTGTATTTAGTTTGCTATTGGTTTGTAATTGAAAAATGACTTGATCTGAACATTACTCCTACAGATTTTACAGAGAGAAGAAACAGATTCAGTAAGAGCCTATTCTAGTTAGATAAAATAGGGACTGAATAAAGCAGAGGAACAACAGGGTTAAGTGAATTTAATGCAACTGTAGATGGCTGTGATAGCACAATATTTGTGAAGGGGCTAGCAGGAGGCACGGCTCAGTGCAAAAGCATACATTGATGCTAATTATAACATTTTATGAAGTTTGCAAATTCTACTCTACTACTCTTCAGAGAATACATTTGTAAATGAAAAAGGAATGCTATATTTATGTAAAATGTTTTGCAATTCATATTCCGTAGGGAGTTCTCACCTGAGTTTGAAGTCATCAGTTTTAATTGCTGGTGTATTTTAATGCTAACTTGGATAAGTGGGAGCTCATCTAACATTCCTATTCATAAAACCCCTTATGTGAATGCAATAGAGGTCCTAAAACTGTGAAAAAAATGTCTTTATTGAAAGAGAGGAAGGGGACTACAGGGAAAATGATAGATATTTAAGGGCCACTGACGTTCATAATATAGATTCAGGCCTAACTGCGGAAGCAAGTATGTGAAGAAATTGCTTATAAAGTCATAATATATGCTGAACTTCTGCCTCTGGATATGAGAAGTCTGAACAGAAACTTCCAAAGGCAGGGCTAAATTCCAACAATACTCTTTACTTTAGTGTCTGTTGTAAACTAAGTGATTCAAGAAGTACATTGTCTCTACTTGTCTTTGAGAGAGATGCTGGGAAGCTGCAAAGTCAGCAAGTCGGATGCCAAAGTAAACCTGGAGTGCGTCTCGAGGAAGCTTCCTGCCACTTCTCCAAAGTTTTGTGGAACTTGAAGGGAATCAGCCCATTTCCCAGGGAGACGTTATGTTACAGTGAGTCAGAACAGAGAATTTCCACTGTTAGGCTTTCAGTTACTGATCAGACTTTTGAAGAATTTGCTGTTTAAAATTGCTTTTTTTCATGGAAATACTGATATTTCATTTGCTTAGATTACTGGCACGAGAGAGGCCCGAGCCTTCTGCTTTCCCCCGGGAATACAAGCCTTGTAGGGGAGTCCATTCCTGAGCCAAACCTGGCCACGTGTCTTTACTGTGCTCCTGGCCAGATGCCAATTTGATGCACGAGTCTTGGTTGCCATTAGTGGTTGCTGGGGTTGTTCTCCAAAGAAACCCAACCGTTCTGGGGCCGACAAACTGAACTGCTGAACTCCCTGATCCTTTGGCTGTTTGGGCTTCGCTAGCCAAACAGTGTTGGGCTGTGGTCACGGTGGATAAGAAAGCTGGCTGGCAGCGTGCACAAATTTGGAGGGTTTTTTAGGGGTGGTGATGGCTTCAGCTTGCAGTAATTTCACAATTAGATCTCACCCACATAATTCATGTCTTTGACAAAAGAATAATGGATTAAATGAAGTCTTGGACTAATTTCTTGGGTCGGTCTTGGATACCGATTTGAGTGTCTAACACGAGAGCATTTGTCAGTAGATGATACTTAGCTTTTACTCTTTTAAGCCTGTGTGAATTACATGGCTACTACAGACATTACTGTATTCATATATTTTTACCTTTTTGCTTAGCTGAAAAATACAGTCTGACTGGAAGCTTGCTTTAATATCATATTTGTATATTCAACAGTGCATCCATGTAGCCCTTGAATGGGTAGCTCTTGAATTTGCCCCTAGCAGATTATTTATACAGCAATATGGTATGCTTATGCTTCCTGGTTGGAGATAAAATGCTTCAGTGTAGCTTTTTTTTTTTTTTTTTTTTTTTTTTTTTTAAGTCTCCACTTACTATTCAAAAATGTTTAAAATTTTCTCTGAGGCTGTAGTTAGTCCCTGAGACATCAAGTTAATGCAACCCGCTTTGTTTGCATTAGGGTGCGCACCTGCTCACCATAATGCAGCTCTGCTGTTACTACATAAACTCTCGGAAAAGTTACAGCATTATAGAAATGTCTGTCAGTACCTGGTTAGAATTTGTCTCTACTCACGCGGAAGTGTAATCGTGGCAAGGAGTGGAGTAGTTAAATCAATATACCTGCAGATTTCTTTGTACAAAAGAATTCTCTTTTTCACCCTTTTTGATAGATGGAAGGGTTGGAACAATTGTAGCTGTGGGTGTTGGACGTGGTCATATATCACAGTCAGCAGTTTAAGGGTTGCATGTATCTGCTAGTTTACTTGGTCTTCTTTAGATTTGACTTTAGACCCTTAGGTTTATAGCATGAATGTGTATCAGGAACCCCAGACTGATATAATGTGAATCATGCATCCATACATTTGGATTAAAAAATGGAAATTTAATCTGACTTCTACAAACAAAATTAAGCATTAATTCCTGTCTGCTATGTCAGTTTTTCTCGAGATTCATGTCCTGGGAGTTTGTGTAAACAGCTGCTTAAGAGCCCTGCATTGCATTTCAGACAGGTTCCAGACTGACAAGTTGGTTTCAAAGCCTGAGAGGAGAAGCTGGAATTTCCCAACTGTTGTGTGAATTCCACAACTGCTGTCCCTGAGGACATGGTGGACATGGAGACATTTGGCAGGATACGTGACAAACCATGTACCGATCCCCTACTGTATGTGTTGGGATGGAATACACCTTTGTGCCTTGCTCCTGACGTTTTCAGTAACATTATGTGTTTTTTGAGATGGGAACCTGTAGCCTTTCAAATTTCCAAGGAACTGGAGCCAGTAAGTTGCACGTGTCCTCGGATATGTCCTTAGCAATAAAATCAAAGGTAGCTAGTATGAATTGCTTAATATTGTAGCTTTCAGCAGTGCAGTCATCAAACATCATCTGAGCACTACTCAGTACTTAAACATAGCTGGTGTTCAGCATAAAGGCCTAAAATGGAGTTAGAGGCTTACACTGATTGCAAGGCTGATACAGATTAAGCTGGCAGTTTATTCCATTTCTTCTTGTTGAAATCATATGATTAGTTTACATCCCACTGGCATTTTCAGACTAGTGGAAAGGTTAAAAATAAAAGAAGAGCGTTAAGCATATCATGCAAATTTAGATTCCTGTTCGAAAGAGAAGTCTTAAGGTAATTTGAATGTTCGTGTTTCAGTTTTTAAAAAATGAGTGGGGATTTGAAGCTAACATCTCCCTGAAAGCAAGACTAAATCTTAAATTATCCAAGTGCCTTGAAAATTTTACAATAATAGGCTGAAAAAGGTCAGTAGGTTGAAATGCAGAGGGCTTGGGGAGGCAGGGTGGGGGCAAGGGCTAAGTTTTAGCACTGCTTGTGGCACTTTTTATTTTTAATAGAAATGCTATTTTTGCATAGAAGTTCTGAGTGATTCTGCTTGTAGTCTTGCCTACCTGAAAAATAAGTAATTTCACAATAAAAGAAAGCTGTGGTTTATATGCGGCCTATAATTTGCAGAGGGTTGGAGAATTCCTGGCAGAGAAGACCCAAGGCATGGGGCAGTCATGAGCTGCTCTGTTCTTCTTTCCACCCGTGCTGATGCTGGTGTTTGCAGCCTCGGGAGCTCGTTGGCTGCTGCTGTCATTTTAAACACCATATAATTAAAATGATCAGAGCTGAGTTAAATGATAGAAAGCTTGAAGCAGTGACAGCTGCCAGATGCCTCAGCAGCACCCACAGATCTTAAATTTAAGAAAGATAAAACGACATGAGCCCGGAGTGCATCTCACTGTGACATTTGTTAGGGGGTTCTTGGCTTTCCTTTTGTTTTGTTTTAACTTTGTTCATGACTCTTGAAGTGTTGGCTTGTGACTGCTTGTTCTAAGGGTGTTATCTGACTGTCAGTTTGTTGCATGTTATCACAAAGATTGTGATACACAATCACAAGATCTACTCTGTGGGTTTGTGGCAAGCCTCCTTCCTTTGGAAGACGTGAGGTTATACCGAAAAGGAACTTTGCACTACTTGGGTGTCATGTTCTTGTAGCTATTTATGATTACATTAACATTATGGTACTTGTAGGGCTTGTTTTTTTGTTCACTGTAGTGAAAGGGAGACCTTCTTCCACCCAATTTTAAATAATTGCTACTATTTTTAGGCGCTGCCTACTTGCACTAAAAAAAGTTTTTAATATATGGATAATCGATGTGAATTCCTCAGTGGCTGCAGAAGTTAAAGATAACATGTGAAAATACTTTGCCATTTGATAGGTTTTTATTTTTATAGTGCGAAGCCTCCTTTGTAATGTTTGAACTTGGTTTTATTTCTGTGCATTTGAATTTCATGGCTGTTAGGGGATGTTACATAGTGGAATTTAGAGTCCCTGTTAGGGGCTGTGGATCTTGAACATCTGTTTGGTATTCCTGTCAGATTAAAAATAAATAAATAAATAAATAAAAACAGAGTACAGTAATGGAAAATTCACACGTTATTCAGCAAAAAGAAATCTGGTTTCTTGGGCTGACAATTTCTTAAAGCTTGTGGCCTCGATATTTTCATCTCATGCATTTTGATTGTGCTTGATATTCATAACCAGTAGGTTTGATAAATTTTTAACAAGGAGGTTGAAGATGATGAGAAAACACAAGGGGGGTGTTGCATTTCACACCTTGTATTCAAACCTTCAGGTATAATTTTCACTTTTTACACCAAGTCCTCCTCGGTGGAAGACCAGTTGAATCACCATTTTCCCCGAACTGGCTATAATCTATTTAAAATAAATAAATGAAATCCCACAATTGCAGAATAGCTTTCTAAAATTCCAATTTCAGTAATGCAGCAATATTACTGCTTAAGAATCAGAGAGATCTTTTTAAAGCTTATATAAATATACATTTATGTTCCTAATCTGTAGAATAAATTGTGTCATTTCTACATAAGTAAAATTGAAAAGCTATCAAGAGAGGAATACAGTTTAAAGATATGCATGTCCTAGTTGCATTATGGAAAGAAAAATCTCAAAAGGCAGCTTTGAAAGAGAAGACCAATAAAAAATTCAACTGAGACAGCAGCTTGGAAACACAATTCAATTTATTTTAATTTGTAGTATTATAAATATTTTATTTATACTTGAGAAAAATTACATTAATATGAAATTTGAGTTCCCAAGTTATTTTGGAAGGGAAGCATTATCTCTCTTTGTGAAATCATAATATTTTTCCTTTTGGTAGATGAACCAATTTCAATCAAAATACTGTTATTACCTGCCATAGAAGCTTCCCAATTAGGAGCGTAGCACGTGTATTTACTCAGACAGGAATACTGGTTCCAACTTCTTTTCATTAAGTGTAAATCAGAATTGGAGACTATAGAATTATCACCTAAGTTAATTGCTGAGGAGATAGTAGCAATAACTTGCATTGGATTTAGAGTATCAACGAGAGGAAGAAGCAGCATTGAAGAGAGACAGCGAGTTTAGTGTGTCCTGCCTGCTGTGCGTACACAAAATTTGGGATTCTGTGAATTCCAGCCCCTCCTCGCAGGGGTCTGGATGATATTTCTATAACAGGAACTGAATGATCTGCTAAATTATGATGATCTCGTATTACCTGATTTAAAAATAACACTGGTATTAATGCAATGTTTGGGGGAGGGGGTTAAAGTTAAATATTGTCATGCTATTGTTAATGGCTTAATTAGGTATAAGCAACATGGGTCAGGACACTTGTGCTTTTCAGACATGGTAACGCTTATAAATGCTTACGCAGATACCTGGTGCATGGAACTATTACAGTTTAGAAGCACTAAAGCAGCCCCAGCTTCCACCGTGGTGAGGAAGGGTTTTGCCAGTGTGTTAGGCTGTGGGCTGTATTATTTAGGAGTTCCTGCTGTTTACCATCTGTGTATCTCCA
>WBNA01000154.1:454373-468534 GCA_013398345.1 Nothocercus nigrocapillus | reverse complement strand
CTTGTAATGAAGACAGTCAAGCATCAGAGCAGGTTGCCAAGAGAGGCTGTGTGTTTTCCATCCCTAATGGTTTTCCAACAGCTGCTTAAAGCCGTGAGCAACCTGGTCTGATCTCGCAGCTGGCACTGCTTGGAGCAGGTCAGAGAATTCCTGAGGTTTCTTCCAATCTGACCTCAGTTCTTTCATCTTATGTTTAAAATGTTCGTTCTTATCTTGTTTATCAGTTTCTACTTCCTCAATACAGTTTCTTAGCTGAATAACAACTCTGAAGGTGAGAATATAATTATTCGGTTGCACAGCGATGTGTCATTTTCAGACCTCGTTCAGGTGATAATATGGGAATGGAATCCCAAAAGTCATGTCTGTTTTCTTCCTTAATGTACAGGAAAAGGCATTGGTCTTGATAGCTGCTTAGCACTGTTGGTTTGAATGACCAGAATATGTTTAATTTCTAAAAGAATTAAGAGACTAAGAAGCAGAATGTGTATGAAAGTGGAGCCTTCAAAGGTGTTGGCCTTGTGGATTTCTGGGAAATTTATTTTTGATTAACACCCAAACACTAACAGCTAGAAATCTGATCTTTCTTGGTCTCTGGACAGCAAATGCTGTTTTCTTATCTCAAGATTACTGACTCAGGGAATTCAAAGGAAGATGTTTTAAGTTTTCTTGTTAAAAATAGTCACTGTGTGGTTTTTTATTATTTTTTTTTCTTTGTCTTTGAATGTATTTTGTTGCTATTTCATGTACAAATAATTGTCCAGGTGTAGGTAACCATAGCCTGAAAGCTGCAACAAAATTTCAGCAAATATATGGATGTGGTTCTATACCTCAGCCCTTTGTTTTCTGCTAATTGGAGACTCATGTAAGAGGTTTTTTTTTTAGTTTGGTTTGTTCTTTTTGTTGTTTTTTGATAGTTTTTGATTTTTTTAACCTAAAAGTGTAATGATTAACAAATCACTCAAAACATGATATTTTCTGTGTATTTTATCCATTTAAAGCATATGATGCTTTGTTGTTGTCTTCCTTATAGCCACTAGTCTGAACAGATACGTCCAGTTATGTATCAAAGTACTCAGCTTATAAAGCATCGTAAAAAGATAACAGCTTTATAAAAGCAAAATCAATACAAATTGCATATGCAGTATGGGATAGATTTCATAAACTTTTTTCCTTTGTAATAAGATAAATATCTATGAATATAAAGCAACATCTTTTGCAATTCAGTATGACTCAGGTATAGAATAGGGGCTATTTTCTCAGAATGTAATTTTGATTTCTGTTCGTTGTAATGGTATTTGTGATCATAAATAAAGAATGTTATACATATATATATATATATAAAAGAGATAAAAAAAATTTACTGAAGTGATTTGCTGAAGAAATTTTATGTTCAGATTTCAAAGAAGTTTAAGTAATTTAGAACTTTGGAGAATGGCCTCCTTGATCTGTCCTTTTCAAAATAAGACTTGTGGCACTTACCTAGATGGTGGTGTATCTAAGTGAGATTTTGACCAGGGTGCAGATTTCGTTTACAGTTATGTGTATTGTGGCATTTGGGCATTCATGAAATTAACAGTCTGTAAGTGGTGTAGCAATTGGAAGGATTGGGGAACTTGTAATGTGCATAGTCATTGTGAAAACTTTAGTGAGATTCCAGATCACTCTTTCCTGTGGGAAGCAAAATGTGGCCTGTAGTCATGGTAGTTGCTTGAAACTATTGTTTTAGAAAATATTTAAAAAGCTTTTATAGTGCTGTTCCGGAGAAGAAGAGTGTTTTTGATACCAGCAGAACAAATATACTCCAAGTACTTGTCAGAAAGCAAGTTCCAAGGACCCAATCTGCAAAAATCAACTCTCCGGTTTAATCTACTGCCTGAAATATTTGCAAATTAATTTCCTAACAGAGAGAATGTGAATAAATTCACTAGACTTATTCCAACTTTTTTGTTGTTTAGTTTACAGTATAGCTCTATTCCAGTTAAATCTGCATTTGTACAATTTAACAGAGATTTCTTGAGGCAGTTAATTTGCTTGCAAAGTTTCTGCGTTTTTAAATTACAGGATGGATTGAGCTGCCCATTAATCATAAGATGAAGAGCCACCACACAGAGTGACAATAAGGCTATGCATCTTAGTCAAGAATTTTACACCAGCCGAAGTGGCTAGAGTCAAATAACTTCAGAAGATAAAACACAGAGGGCTCTAACCTTATTAAAACACGTCAGTAAATAATAGTTCTTTGCTACAGGTTTAATTTCCAAAATTTCAGCGGTATTAAGTTAAATACTTATGGGGAATAATTGTAAATGATATATAACCATTGTTACTTTGGTTAATAAAAATGGTAATGTGCACAAAATTGAAGCGTTTGCAATGCCATAACCTAATTAGTTCATGGAAAACACAATAATAAAGCAAAAAGAAAATCCTAATGTACCTAATTTCAGCTTGAACTTCCTTTGGAATTAAAAATACTGGCGGCTTGTGTGGCCTGTGTTAAGACAAGGGCATAAAAACTGTTGCTGCTTTACTATACTTCTCACTCGGAGTCATAAAACCAGAGTGGAAGATTGCACAAATTTGTGTGAATCAGTTTAGAGAATTGAATAGCAACAGTGAAAATACAGTAGTTTTCCTCTCTGTGCCTCTTAGAAGAGGGAGGCTTGCACTTGTTACCGTTCCTTAGCAAAATCTCAGAGTGTGGCTGTGGTTATCCTAGCCTCTTAGACCACAGATGTCCAGCCAAGGGATGGAAGCAAAAATTTCTCTCAATTTTTCCTGCTTTTTGGTGTTTTTTTTCCCTAGGGGCGAAGCAGCGCTGTTCTGTAGGTGAATGTGCTGTTTGCCCTTTGGTTCTGGGGTAAAATTAGAATCAACATTAAAGATGTTTGAAACATAAAAGCTGGAAAACTCTTTTGGCTGCTTGAACACTATTGTTCCTATTTTTGCTTCTGGTCTTTGAGTAGGAAGGATTTTTCTTCTTTGGTTCCTTGATGACTTTGGATCATGTCTATACGGTGAGGAGCTGGACTGAGGAGATGAGCAGGAAGATCATAGGGACTCAAATCTGTGATGTTTATCACTACTTGAATGGGTAAATTGGTCTACGTTAGGCTCCGTACGGTGTTGTTGTATGTAGTCCTGAAGATTAAATCATTTATAATTAGATTAGATGTCTTAAATTTACACAGCAGTCTACAGGGCATTTAGTTCAGCAGTGGATAAATATAGTGGATTTAATCTCTTGGAGAAGCCTACTCTCCCTCTGCTCTTTTCAACAATTCTGGCCCTGTAGCACAAGGGATAATTGTAGATTTTGCCCTAAAATATATCCATTTGCAAATAAAAACAAAGTGCTTATCTGGCATTGTTAACTGTACATCTGATTTATTAGACTATGCTTAAATGATAAATACAAAGCTTATAACGGCCTTGTATGTCACTGCTCAGTATTTCTTTCGCGTTTCTTGCAGGAGACCTCTGACTGTGTCTGTTCCTAAATACCAGCAAAAAGCCCAGTAAGTGCCCTGGGAGTAGTAGAATAGAGGGACCATGGTGGTTGTCCTTTTTCCCTTATTAATCCAAAAAGTTTGGGACAGGGAGACAAAAACTAAAACTGACGTGGGGTTGAATAGAACAAATTAAAGCAAACGCTATGTGATAGGTGTATGGCAAAGCCCAAATGTTAGCAACGTAACATCAGCTATTTAAGCTGCCTCTGAAACTGTGGTTAGTTTGAACTTAAGCAGTTTTCTCTTTACATTTGTGAAATGATTACTTGTATGATGGGGAATCAAGGCAAAATCACGGTGTGGCTACAACTGTCCTCATCTTCTCTGGTTTATATTGCGTTGGTTTATAATTGTATTGGTTTCATCAGCGCTGTTTTGGGAATCTCCCTGTGTTATCATTCATGACAAAATGTAGAAGATGCCCCAAATCTGTTTTTGTTTTTCAGTGTTTCAGAGTGATCATTCCTGCTTGAGATGGGTCATTACTGACCTTATTGTCATTAATACCGGTATAGCAAAACAGATGTAAAATAAGTACATAAAGACTAAATTTTTTAAATGACATAATATGCTTCTGGAATGGAGAAATATTTAAGAAAAAAATGAGCTTCACATGGGAAATGTTAGTCGTCTTGCTCTATGCTGTCCTGGAAGCTGCTCAGGTATTCTGAAACACAGATGCAAAACGAGAGCTAGAGTAAACCAAAGTATGTAAACATGCTATACTGTTTTGTTTTGTTTTTTTTTGGTTGTGCCTGAATTCAGTTAATATTTGTGCGGTCTGGCCATGGCAGACCCAGAGCTGCTGAGTACTTTCGTACTTACATCGCTATCAAATAACTAGGTGTAGCTTATAAAGAGATTGATTGTTTGGGAGACTATCTTAAATGCTTTTCCTCCCCCCGATGATGCTAATTATATGTAAATAGCTGTTCTGATGGCTTTATTTAGTATTGTATGTGCTTATGGCACAGCTTGCAAATTGTCTTGCTAGTCTAATTTTGCATAATTGTGCTCAAGCTATGTCCATAGCGGAGTATGCATATATATATATGTATATATATATATATGTAGGTATGTGTATATAAGCATGTACCTTTGCTTTGTTTTGCTTTGTTTTACCATTTGGGTGATAAGCTTATGTATTAGTGGTACATTGCATGTTCAAAGAGATTTTAGAAAGCTTTATAGGATTAAAATACCCAGATGCAAGCGGGTGATATTTCTGCATATTCTTTCCAAAACTGAGCAGTGGGAAATGCAGTAAGTAAACAAGAAAGCTATAATCTTTCTGAAATAATATCACTTATTTCAAACATTTTCCTGTCTTTGCAAGTGATAAGCGGAAGGGTTGTACCTGTAAGAAACGTTGTGAGAACAGCTCCACATTTACAGTTTGCCGCTGTATTTTTGGAATGAGACCCAGGGCAGGGTATTCACCACTTAATTAAAATCCTGCTGGTGACTTTGCCCTGGTGTAACAGAAAGGTGAATTTGGCTTTGTGGCTGCAATAATGTGATAAAGTTACTCAGTTTCCTCAAGGGTCCGGAGGGCTTACGACCTACACGCAGTGGTGAGTTTTACCTGTTATGAGTTGGAAAATGTTATCAAATAATTACAGCTACAGGGTCAAATAGCAGAATAAAAGAATAAAAAATGTGTTTGCAAGTGCGCAGATAAAATTTTGGTGAAATGTTAACAGGATAGTGATAGATGTCATAAATAATTATGTATACAAAGCTAGTTAAATATGTCTATTGAAAGTATGTAAATGAGAAAGTGAGCACATACATTGAATATAAGCATTACACAGAAAACACTTGAAATTGGATTCTTCTTCGTACCTGTTTTGTGTACTTCTCTAACTTAAGTCCTTGTGGGGCATGAAACTCACAGTTCTTAAAGGTGAAAAAATGTAAATGATATATATAAAATATCTATTACTGACTTCTTTTGCAAATATATTTAATACTATTGCTAGTTACAATGCAGGGAAATAGAGCACAAAATCCGGTGTTCTTTGCTTTAGCAATGTCTTTTTGCCTTTATCTCTTAAAATGTACAAACCATGCTATGGTGTTGCATTACTTTTAGCTGAATAAGACTTCACAATAGACTATGGGAATAAATTTTGTTATGTTTACTTAAAAAAGATATACTAATATATTTTCATTTAAAAAAAAATACTACTAATGCAAGGATGGGGCTTTTATAGCAGTCTTCAGTTTGATATAGCAATGCTAGAAAATCCAATCTACCATGGATGAACAAATTATGTGAAGCATGAAGAACCTCATAGCTTGGAAATATTTAAGTTCGGAATGATTTTTCAGGTACTTTATAGATAGACAATTAGTCTAATTTGCAGATTTAAGCTTATAGATCATTACCACTGCTGTCGTTAGTAATGATCTTTGTCATCTGGTTAAAGGTACTTCAGATTAAACAGTCTGACCTATCCATTTAATATGGCACTGAAATTCCGATGCAGTGAACATTAAATCAAAAGGTTTTCCTTTACGAAATAAACAGATACCTCCTGCTCTGAGCAGTCCCCACTGTACTGTCTTTTGTCTGTTTTTATGTCTTTTTTTCTAGTTTTCTAAATATTGCCAAATTAAAAAATAAGGTGTAAAGCTTGATTTCAATGTGATCTGTGAAAAAAAAAAAATGCAAAAGATGTCACATGGATCACTCTAACATGGTTTTTAGAAGACATGATGTGTGTAAGGATAACTGTAATTGTGGTTTTGATAACGTTGCAGCCGCAGCAAAGGCAGTGACACGTGGTCGACTTGAAAAATACGAGTGATCCAATCAGTCAAAGAATATTTCTTTCCTCTCAGGCCCTGTGGTCAATTGGGGTTTCACATGTGATTGTAACAGGGAAAAAACTTCCTGTCTGTCCTCCCTTTGCATACATGAGACAAACTAATTTAACTCTGGGCGAAGTTATGCCCTATTCTCCCTTCAATTTGCACCCCGTGGTCTGCAGCTCCTGAGGGGAGACCACCACCCTTTTTAGTACACGAGGAAGCAACCTGCCCTAGATATCGTATGTGCTAGCGCACGAAGGAAAGCCCACCTGAACTGTTGGTGTTGTGAGGCTGTTTTGACAATATGAGTTACGAGCTGGTATCTGGTTTGATTCTGAAGCAACACAGTTGTGCACAGTCTCTCTAAAAGGGCATTGGTCTAAGCCAAAGATTGTAAGCAAGGGAAAGCAAATGCACTTCATATTTTCAAATACTGAAAATATTTATTTTTTGAATAAAAAGGTGTGCAAAGGGTGTCCAAAGCTCTTTAAGGCATTGAACTATCGCCATGTCTCTTGTATAAACGTGTTCTTAATATAGGATTTTTTCAGCCTGGAATTATGGTGGTTGTTGAGGTATGTGTGTTTGCAGGCTTTTTATTTATTTATTTATTTATTTTATGGTTGAATCAAGGCTAGAATGCTAACTGCTTTTAAACTAAAATTCTTCTAGTACACTGTTTTTGTTATTCTAATATTTCCCCTCTGATCTTCTCTTAATGGCTGAATTTACAATGAAGGAAATAATGAAAAGCCTGTTAATATAGGGTTTCTAAGGGCTTTTTTTTTGGTGTTCTTTTTGACTTTAAAAGATCTCTGGAGATTTAGATTTGGCCGATAGCTAATCAGAACCATTTCTGTCTGCTGAGTGGCAGTTGTTGGGACTACTCTCCATAATAAGAATAACATAAGTTACTTCAATACTCTGTAGATAACATTTGAAAACCCCTTTTCTGTGCTAATTCAGTTGGTCATTGGAGGAGGTCTTCATTCGGGCTTCCCTTCCCCATTACCCTCCCTCTCTTGGGAAATCAGAACAATCCAGTCAAAGTCTCAAGAAATGTGACATCCTTAAGGAATTAAGGAATCAGCACCGTGTTTTGTTTCCCTGTTGGTGCCCTCAGGTATCTCAATGATATGGTTTTCTATTTTTTTTTTAATAGTAAATAAGTCTACCTTTTGAATGACCAGAAGTTAGGGGAGCAAAGAAGGGGGCACACGAGCATCACACTGTCACATCCTGTAAACAGGCATCTAAGTACCACTGGTAAATCACTACTTGTCACCACTGCCGAGAGCTACAAGGGGACTGATGGAGCAGCTTGCCTGTAAAGCTATGAAAGCTCCTTGAAAAAGTCGCCTGCAAAGTTCTCTTTGACCTAAATTTAGTATAATGTTATTTAAAATCTCTGCTGTAGATTGTCATATTTCCACCAGGTTTATTGTCCCGTTGTCCTCCCTGCTAGCACGCACAGCAGAAGTGCTGCAAAGGAGACTACGCCATACAGCCTGCATGTTATTTTGCTCACGGTTATTTTAATAATGATGTCTACTGGACATTTAGTATGCTGCAAGAATAGCTTCATGTGAAATCTTGTGAATTTGGAATATTAATGTCAGATAAATTACTTTTAAATTGAATTTCTAGAATGCAATTGATTGTGTTTGCCTGGGATGAATAAGGAATTATTCACACTGTTATCTAAAACTTAGATATGCTGCTTCAGAGCAAGTCAAGGAATTATTTAGGAATATTTCTGATAAAGTGCAATGTATTTCACATTGCCTTCGATTATTTGAGAAACAGAAAACCAATGTTTTGGTAAAGCATATCTTTAAAATGATCTTTTATAGGTAAGGTAAAGCCTGAATTTTCAATTTATTATAGCAGAAGCATCAAAAACCTTCCATCTTCATCTCTTAGACCATTTTTTTTCCTCAAAATTCTTGTATACCTTTGAGACTTTTCTTTGCTGCAGTTTGTTGCTCCGTTCTATGGCAAGTACGGACTTGTTGTATTATGACCAACATTTTTCAGTGGTCACGAAAACAAAAGGGTCATAAAGACATGAAAATAGACAGACTGCTTGACTTTATTCTCATGTTCAAGCTGCTTATCTAGAGTAGTTTTTCTCCATTTATCCGAGGCAAAATCATTCTAATCTGCAGCTGCAGAAGTCTCTGGTAGCAGGCAAAATCTGTTTAGGAGGGGCAAGAATGGTGGAAGGTCTCTCAATTACAGTGTAATTTACAGTACATATTTAGTTTTAATTTTGAATAACTTGTCAACTAATGTGGTTTTATTCACTTGATATTTAATTCCACTTTGATTGTAAAGGAATCCTCTTCACCACTTCCTAAGTTCCAAAGCTAACAGTGACTACCTTGTTTAGCAAGCAGAAATTTACTCTTTTATCTAATAATGTAGAAAAACTCAAATGAATGCAATAAATAGGATTTTCTGAAAGGAGCAATGCAGCTGGATTTGGCTTAAAAAAGCAAGAGCAGGCATAAGTCATGTGTCATTACAGGAGAGAACTGGCGACAGTATTATTCATTATGTGGTTTCAGAGTGCCCTAAATTGGACTATAAGATTATTGGAAGTGGATGATTTCCCCAGATTACTACTTAATAGTGACTAAAGGGCCCACATTACTCATATTTGCAATGAAAATAGTGCCAAAACCCAGCAGTAGTTGACTGGAATGAAATGTGGAGCCCTCGGGGCATTAGCTTGAGATGCAGCTTAATTGTGTGTCTCTTCCTTAATACAAATGTCCCAGAGTCTCTGAGGTTGGGGGTACTTGCAGCATTTGCACATCGATCCAACAGTTTCCCAAATATTTACTGCTTTTTTCCTCATTGCTTTCTAAACAAATTATAATTATTACTTTGCAGACTAAGGATATGTTTCCCTGGTTCTGACTGTTTATTATTACCAAAACCTGTATTCTTTCAGCTTCCCAGTGGCTTTTGCTTATTTCCTTTATCTGTTTAATATTCCCAAATGATATGGCTGGAACAGGTTTAGGGGCTGAAATTTAATGCATAGAATGAAATCTTCCCTTTACTGCTCCAGAAAAACAGGCATGCAAGAACTACCCTGCAGGTTTCATGTCCTTTCTGCTCTATTGCACCTGGTTGGTCTTTTAAATGAAATCCAAGGGTTTTGAATTAACGGAGGGCTGCTTTGAACCAAGCCTTCTAAGGGGTCCAAGCAGATTTACTGAAGTACTTTGAATAAGAGTTTGTGACAGTGAAATTTCTTATACTTTCAGGGGCATTTGTTAGCCCTGCTGGGATAAGTTTTACCTAAACTGGTCAGCTCATAGAAAAATGCTCATAGAGCAACTCGGGTAGAAACAACCTGAAATGTACAGAAATTTGGCACAAGATCCATCATACTGTACCTTTTTTTTTCGTTTACTCTTTATCTCTGCCAAATATGCCATGAGACGAAGCAAAAATAACATCAGAGCTGTGAAAGAGAAGTGTTTTGTGTGCGATGGTGCCAGACTGAGGCTGTGAAAAATGAGGTTTAGTTCTGTGCTGTGGCCAAACTCAACACATTTACCCTTTTTGCTTCTCTTCCTTTTTCATAAAATCCAAGCAAAAGTACTTTCTGCTCGCTTATAATGTAAGGTGTTAGTAGCAAAGACCATCTTTTGTGTAGGAAGGATCATTAGTATTTGATAGAAACAGGAGCTAAGTAGGTTTTCAAACTAAACTGAACTGTTGCATCTCATGAGGTTCACCGATCCCTGAGTATTACACATCTTGCTGCTGTGTTTTTCAGACGGAAAGTTAGTTGTGAGGGTTTCTAATTGTTATTGCTTCCTTTAACTTAAAAGATGAAATACATGTTTTATAGAGCTTCGTAACATTTCCAATAAACATTTATAGCTTTTGAGAAAGCGTGGACTGATCTACATTATTTGTTAGCAACCTTGTTGCCTGAATCCAAAGATGGAAATAAAGGTATTACATTAATTGCAAATATCTAGCATTCAGAAATTACTTTTGCAGCTCGTTTTTCTGCAATACGCTAGAAGATTAACTCTGCAACAAGAAGCGAGATGCAGGGGGGTCACTGGAGTGTTACACAGTTAATTCAAAGGATGGATATCTGTAAAGGTGTCTGACTTGTATAGCGGGGATTTGATGTGATCTGTTCTTAATATGTAGGAGAAACAACAGGGTGAAGAACAAAATTGATCTCTAAAAAATATGGAAGCAAGATGTTTCTAGAAGGAGAAAACATTTAAGTAGAGGAAAAATGATACTCTGAGGAACTGAAAGAAATTCCTTTTTATAATAGTTTTTAATGCAACCACACATGAATGATCGCATAATCTATGAATTTGTGATAGTTATTTCTTATATCATAAATTTTCAGTTCAGTTAATAGCAGATGAAATACCGATGAAAACTACATTCCACTGCACTGTGTAAAACACTATTGAAATGATTACATTCCTTCCACTTCCATTTAGCAAAAGTGCATTTTATTTTCCAGAATCATGGTCTAAATCTGATACTACTAGTTATTTACTGTTGCAAAAAATTCCTAAATGCCTTTAGCCTCACTATTCTTCTCTGGAAAATTTGGATGCTGTTTATCAGTTTCAGGCATCTTGAGTATATATTAATTTTTTGAAGGAGAAAAAAAAATATATACTTGAAAATGCCATCTAATTAAAAGAATTGTCTCTGAAAAACAAACTAACTACTTGGACTTGGTTTTTCACATCTCCAAGCAATCCAAGAACTGAGACCACATATTAACTGTCATTCAAACATTACTTGTATTTTGTAGAGTGATTAGATGCAATTAATTCTTATAGTTGCCTGGTATCAGATTTATAACTTTGGCTTATACTGCTTTCTTACTATGTGGTACACAGTTTCTTTAGGCTTCGTGCTGTTTGCATTCATATCTGTTAAAGACTGTATTCCAAAAAGAAGGGGAGAAAAAAAAAAGGCAAGAGATTCTTATTGAAAATACTGTATTTATTTATCTCAAAGAAAAAGTATCTACTTAATGTAATACTATGTCTCCTATGTCTCAAGGCTAGGAGTCTTGGAATTGACATTCACAACAGCATCCAGATCGAATTGAAGATAATAGAAATCAGCACTTAGCTAGGAGCTGCATCTTTCTTGTCTCTTCTGTTGTATGCAGCCTAAAGCAATTACCTAACACATATCAATATCCATAATGATAGAACTTTTGCAATATGCAAGGACCGAGTATTCACCACTTCTGAGTTAAGCTAGAAGGGAAGGTCTGGGACTGATAATGAAGGTGGAGAAGTAACTCTGCTTCTCTATAGATGAAGTCTTGGAAAAATAGAAATTATTAAATAACATCAATTAGGCAAGGCAGCAGTGCAGTATGTGCCTGGTGGCATGCAAAATGAACTCCCTCTTTGTTTTTGGTCTTCCCACACTAACTGTACCACCGAGAAAAATTGTAAAATCTCAATTGCTCTATGTGCCTGGAAAGACTCTGTGCTTTTCCTGTATTATCCGCAAAGTCTGTAGTTAATATTTATTTCCTGTTCACAGTAGGAGGTTTCTGCCTTCTCTTTCCATAGCCCTCACAAGAACAATATTCTCAATGCTTGTTTGTTCTGTAGCCTGAAAAACAGACATTTTCTTGAAAGTTGCAATCAAGAATGTTCTCTTCTATAAGAAAATAATCATTTTGTTCAAATAAGAGAGAAGTATCGCAAATGAAAGGCTGTTAAACAATCTTTCTGAATATTTCACATACCTGATGGCCGAGATGCCTCCCTCCTCAGCAAACATTCTATTCCCGTTAAGCACCCTGGGTTAAAAGCGTTAATGTTGAACAGAGTGGAGTGACAGCACTTTACTTGTAGGGCTCAAGTTGCTCATCACTCTTACTGGGGAAAAGTTTTGAAAACAATATTTATTTTATTTTATCCTCAACTGTTGAAAGAATAATTTTAATAGACTTTTAAAATGCTGCTGTTGTGCTGAGATAATGTTAAATGTTATCACAAAAGTTATGATTCTTGAACATTTGGTGTAGATGACATAGTAATATATATGAAAATGTTTATTTTTATTTATAGTTTCTCTTTACTGTTTCATTTAAGAGGCTACTAAATAATTATGTAGGCATGAAGATAGAGTGAAGTATTGTTATAAACAGTTTTTGTCCAGTTCTCCAAAAGAAATCTATAGAGCTTTAAAGGCCTTTTTCTTATTCAAGAAATTGTACTGAAGTGTTTGTGTACTCAAGTGTGCAATTTAAAGTTTCTGTACTATTTAAAACTTCATGAACACATGCAGAATAGGAGTCAGCAATAGTGAAATGAATTGCCAGTAATTTTCCAAAATGCATAAGGACTTGGATACAGATTTGAAATCTATCTCAATTACACTGAACACAAAGTAGATGCATGGAGCTGTTGAGCTTGTAGTGCTTATTTCTGGCTTAAATAGCAGCATGATGTGTGGGCTACCAAAATCTTGCTCTTAAGTCTGTTTTTGCGTTCAATGTACTTGTGTACTATATAAGCAAAATTTTTTGGCAGTGATAGTTTTAAAAAAAAAAAAAAAAAAAAAAAAAAAAAAAAAAAAAAAGCCTTTGCATGAATAGAAAATAAAATTCTCCCCTCTGGTAGTCACACCGAGGTGCATCTTATGGTGTAGCAGAAGAATAGAGAGGACAGGGTGCTCTTGGATTCCAGCATTTTCATACATTTATGGATAATTAAGACTTTGGGACTTTCCATGTGGGGAGTTTTTATAACTCGTTATTGAACTCCAAAAAGATATTTTCAGTCCGAATGACACAACTGGAGAGACTCATTGGAGTGATTGAGCATTAGCTTGTTGTGTTCTGATTTTCTCTTTCACAGAGATGCAGTTTTCAAGAGCTAGTACATTTTGAAAAGGCCTAGGAAAGTTAGATGTAAAACTGGTATTTCTTCTTTGGAAAGTGAAATGATTGCACAGAGTAATTAAGATGGAGAAATGTGGAGTCAAAATTCATTAAATGTTAACAAACAATTCAATGAGAATGAAACTATGAAGATATAAAGATCACGTTTACAGTCAGCATTGAAACAAATTCAACCTCAAATGCATAGCAAAATCATAGCACTCATGATTATATTTGGTTCAGTGATAGATTTATATATAGGATATGTAGCAGAAGTATTCAAGAGAAGAAATCTGACAGGTGCTCTGAGCCTGTTATGGATGCTGTGAGTCGCTCTCATTTTCAGTGTTTGCTTTTGGACACCAATGTGACTGTAGTAACTTCTTTTATGGTTTCTGAAGTTGTGAGGACACTTAGATTTAATTTTCTTGAATTCTTATAAAAATAAAATGCATGAGTAGTAGTGATGAAAAACGTGGCGGGCTTAAAAGCTGGGAATTAACAGCTAAACTTTTTAGGTGGAAGGAGAAGCCCATAGTGTATATGTTTCTAGCTCTACTTTTGCCTGAACGTTCCTCCAATATTAAAACTTTAAAACCCTACAATAGTTTTGTCCCATTTCTCCACTCAGTTCAGTGTAAGACTAAAAGGTTTTTAATTAGAACCACTTCACAAGCTGTACTGAGCCCGTGAATAGTGCCTGTGCATGAAATGAAAAAGTAAATGAAGCAAGAAGATGCTCTAGTTTCTGCCACATGTTATTGAGGTTGACAGTGTTAACTTATTCACTAAGAAAGGAGTACTCAGTGCTTGAATTAGTAGAGGAATTCTGTGGCCAGTGGATACGACTGGGTATAAGTAGCCTCTCTTATCCTTAACTGTTTATTGAAAGCTATTTTGGCTAGCACAGAGCTTG
>WBNA01000154.1:443683-454268 GCA_013398345.1 Nothocercus nigrocapillus | reverse complement strand
AAAAAAAAAAAAAAAAATCAGTTTTGTAACTGTGAATTAACTGGTTAAAAACATGTTTAAGATGCCAGGTCAAGCAAGAGTTGGATGTATGGCTGTGAAGTAGCAGGTGAAATAATAACTGCAAGTTGTTAATGTAATGTAACAATTACGGGTCTGAGATATTCTATCCAAGTCCATGGAGCCTCCTTTTTTTAATCCTTAATTTGGTGTTGAAATTCTGTTTCATATTGTTCTTTCAGCACCCCCTACTTGAGTTAAGAGTAAAGTGATTGTAATCGAATAGCCCTTTCACCTATGCTTTGATTTCTCAGAAACTATTAACAAGGAAAACATTTATTATTTATCATAGCATTATTGTGTATTTTTTTAAGTCATCAGTAAGAAAAACTATGGCAGTAATGAAATTTAGAAGATGATACCTGAGGTTTCCATAAAGTCAGCACTTTCCTATACTTAGTATTTGCATAAATCTTTGTTTACAGCCAAGGCAAACCTTTCTAAATTTTTTATTAACTTTTATCCTGAACATAATTATGAAATGACCTGTTTTTTGTGGTGTCAAGAGAGGCTGCTACAATGAAGACGATGGCCAGAGTCACACAGTGACCAAAGACTGGGGTATAACCTGGGGCAAAATTTCAGTTCACTCATTGATATTTACATCATCTTAACTGACCATCTGTTTTCTATTCATTTTTGTGCAACTACTTATGTCTTATGTTATAGTGGAAGGAGAATCAGATAGGGGCAGACCCTATATGCTTTAAATAATGAAAGTAATAACCTGGTTTTTGTAAGTGATAGAAATGTCATTGATTCTATTTTGACTTTGTAATATTCAGGAGGTGCAAAACCCGGTATTGGTGGAGGTGAATGAAATATTTGGAGGTGAATAGTTTTAAGGGAGAAGACAGAAGCTCTCTAGGACTGCAGACTTCGCTATCCCCAAAACAGGCACAGTTTCCTCATAATGATGTGATGGAATTTGGGGGAAGTGGAGTGCTAGCAGTGGGAGAAACAGAGCTTGTTCTACCTGCCCATTAATTCTTTTGTGCCTCTCTTGAGGCTATTGCAAGTGCTGTTTTGTAAAGAAAGGAACACACATACAGGGCCTAACTCCCCAAGTGTTTCAAGCACATCCTTTCCTGCTGCAAAGTGATTGTATTCATTGCCACCATTAACCCCGTTGACTCCGTCGCTGCACAGTGGCTGAAAGGGCATTTCTGAAACGCTCTGCCACGGCCACGTTGGCAGACTCAACAGAAGGCTGGAGTTCTGTAAGGTGCTGCTGCTCTCCTGTGAAAGGCTGTGGGCACAGGTAGCTTGCTTTTAATATGGACGGAAAGACTAAGTGAGATGTTAATCAAAAAAGGCTGAGGATATTGGAATGCCAGACCTTGTGGTATTTTGACAGCATTGGGTACATCTCTGCTCCGCTGTAACTATTTCAGCTTGGTTTTCCGTTTTCCTGAAGTAGTTCTTGTTTAAGTTCATTTTAGTTTACTGGTATGCATTTACTGATTATACATTTATTTCTCTTCTAAAATTCACCTGAATGATCTCTTCAAGTATCCAAAGCATAATCTGTGTTTTGATTCTAGACAGACGGAGAGTTTAGTTTAATACATGAATGCTACTTGTTTGTCTTTTTAATATTTTGGGTATTTTTCCTTTTCCCTTTAAGTCTGGCATTTTGATATTAAATTCCTATCTAGAAGCCCGTAATAACAGAAAACATTTTGCCTGTTACTCTTAATTTTGGAAGAGCTCAACCTTAGTGTTAGGCTGATATGATGGGGGAAGATGGAATTGCTACCTAAACAGATAATCCTGTATTATAGAATCCTGTATATAGAAAATATATTTTGGCCCCTATAGCTGTGAGTGCCCTCTTGGTTCTGCTGTTTATGAGACAATGGATCAGTTACAGAGGAATAGTGCGAAAATCATAGGTTGTGTGTGGAGGTGGAGATAAGTGCTTGGTGTATCCTGTGCATTCTGTAAATAGTCTGTAAGTTCGCTTTGCAGTTGAGACTCCCTGATGTCTACATTGGAAAATAGTTTTGTATTTGTGATGCAAAACTTTCAAGATACAGGTACATGTAAACCATACTTAAAATAACATGGTGGTTATTCAGCAAGCCTGTGTTGTTGATCACAGGCAAAATCATTCTACTTACCTTGCATGCTCTTTTTAAAGGTGGAAGAATAATACACATTTTTCTGAAGTAGAGTTGAATTGACTCAATTTGACAAGTATTGCTAATGCTGTAATCAAATTGCTGCTCTTCAAGACCTCGGGTACTTTTTTGCACAGAGAATTTATTAGGCAAGGTAGATCAGTTTTTCAATAAAGCTTTTTTGTTTTTCCTTCTTCCTTTTAGTCACCATGAAAGGTACAGAGAAACTGCTCTGGTGAAGAATTTTATAGTATTGAAATTTAATATATTTATCCTTCTTATCGTTAATTAGTTCTTTGAAGCTTTTGTAACTGTGGAAATAACTTAATATTTGTAATAATTGTTATCAAACGCCACAGAAATGATCTGAGTATAATCTCTTGTATTTTTGAGCTGTGCACGAGAAGTAGAACTCAGTTGGCAGTTTGATTTCTTGGGATGTCCAAAAACCGAGTATTTAACTTCTTGTTAATATAAACAAAACCTTGTTAAATAAAACTATGAAAGAAGCTTTTTCAAAATGGGGTGCCTTAAATGCAGTAGGAGGTCAATTTCAGAAATAATCATCTTGTAAGTCATGTTTGCTTAAAAATATTTAGTTTGCTATAAAACTATAGATAAACGTAAAGATTAGACTTCTAGAAATTTAAGAAAAGTAAATTTATTAAAAAATGTGAAAATAAAACTTGATAAGAAAGAAAATATATAGCAGATAAAGTGTAGACTTTTAATTCTATACAGAAGTTAATTCTATGTAAGTTTTGACAAACTGGGGGACATTGCATAGATTTTTGCTCTGATGGATTTAGTTCATATTCAGTAACTAGTTTCTCTAAGAACTACTGGCAAACATTTCTTCATATACTTTTCAGTTTGTAATATATTATGGTCACGTCTTTTATCACCTTAATGTGTTGTATAATTTTCAGCCCAAATTCCCCTCCCTTCTCCCTCTACATAAACAACATATGTAACGCTTGTGGAAAGGGACGGCTGATTTTTCTAGGCCTTAGTTAGAGATGATTTCTGGTCATGCCGTATGTTGGTTAGGGCTGGAGGAAGAAAACAAGAGCCCCAAAATGCCACTTCCTCACTGAAGTACATATGCCAGCATGAAGCTCTAATAGAGGGAAAGCCACAAGGCTGAGAATTGCCCTTTTGTGAGAAGTAGCTTGTTTTGTTCATGGAATTGGGTAAGCCGCAGGAGGAAAATGTACTACGTTGCTGGCAAAAGTTGCATCTCTGCGAGGTTCAAGACTACAATTTCAGCAGCAGGTTTATCTTTCTTTGACCACTGACACACAAGAGCGATTGAATTAATCTATTGTGTGACTTTGTAGGGTTGTTCTGTTAAGTCTTAGCTCCTGTATTTGATTGCCATTGCAAATTTGGAGATGTATTCAAGCTAAGACTTGATTAGAGTGAGTTGGGATATGGGAAAGTGGGCAAAGGAATGCTTCAATAGTAGTCAATATTCACAGTGAATAAAAACAAAGCAGCATTAAGGTGATGTAAATGACTTAATTTGTTATTTTACTTTTTATTCCCTCTACTCCACAGTATGTTTGACATGTCGTATGAGAGACCTCTGAAATGATGCTAGGAAATGCTTTGTCCAAATGGTAACAGAGCAGTTGATGCGAGCATGCTCGAGATGCCAGCCAACACGAAATGAAGAACTTGCAAGCGTCTCTTTCTAAACCAAACCAGCTAATTACGTTACAGAGTGAGGTCAGCCTTAGTTCCCTGGGTCGCTGAAAACGTTACCATCTATGAAATTTTATTTGCTAGTTATCAGTCCATGGAGTCTCAACTGGTTCTTTCATACATGAGTCATAAGGGCAAAGGTCTCTCAAAATTTCCACAACAGACTGAATGAGTCTCTGCCTCTTACCATCTGCCACTTTTCCTCTCATACGCACCGTGCTTGCTTCCCTTCCACAGCACATTCTGCCCGTTTTACTGTGCCTTATTTCTCCTGCATTGCCCTTATTTTCTTTTTCATTATATTATCTGACTTTTTTTGGGGGTATGTAGAGTGGAGCTTGGTGAATGTCCTTCCTGTGTCTATCTTTGAATCACAGACTAGCCGAATATGACAAGAATTTGTACCAGGGACAGATTTTGTTCATTTCAAATATGCGTGACCTGTGGGAAAAAGGATTTATTGAAATGTAATGACATTTGCTGCCAGTTCAAAACTGAAGGGAGTTAAAGGGTCAGTCCTTTCAGTGAGGGGGCAAAAATTTTAAAATGAATGGAGTAGACCGAGACCGTCATGTTCAGGGCTCTCTTTTCCCCTGGAAAATTCCAGTAACAAGGCTTGTGCCTAAATGCAGCAAGGTAGCGCGTGTAGCATCTTCAGCGTTACTAAGTAAAGAGAAAGCAAAATGGGGATGCCAAGTCTCGCAGCAAGTAATATGCAATGTTTCGTAGCAACCAGCTAAATAATGAATTCATTTGTTTTTATTTATTTATTTTTTTAAAGTCTAATGGAGTAGTACTGAAGATAACTGCAGAGAAATGACTGGTGGTGTATAAGGGACTGCCTTTCTCTCCATGTGCTCAGCATTTTATAAATGAAGATCATGCAATGAGTGGATAGCCAGCATTAACCACTGATTATGGATTTTAGTTATTCTTAAAAATAGCAGAGAAGCTTTGCATGTATTCGGGCATGTTTACTACTGCTTCGTCATGGGGTTTTCAATTTATAAGTCTTCCTTCTCTTGGACTGCAGCTAAAACCGTATCAGCGTGAGCTAGAGAAAGGAGAACAGGACTCACTAAGAACAATCTTAGCATGTGTCTCTGTGGGCAGCTAAATCTGCTCTCTAGTCCTGAATCAGCAACTTTGAAGGAAAAGATGGAAGAAAAACAAAACAAAAAAAACCCCACAGCAATAATGATTTTTTTCAGCATTCTAGAGAGAGAAGATAAGGAGATGCTGTAAGACTTTTTGAAATAGTGTCGAGTCTTTCCCCTTATTTTAAATTGTTCCAATATGTTGCAGGTGGTTATAAATAGATGCCAGAGGAGAGAGCTGTTTTTCAAAGCTGAAGTGATTTTTTTTCATAAGGCTTGTGATGCGTAGAAAGTACGTTAAGGTCCTTTGGGGGAAAAGAAATCTAAGTAATCACAAATTATTCTGAAGAATTATAGTCCGGATTCATCTGTTAGCTTACCCACTTGTTAGTCTAGTAGATAAAATTCTTCATTGTTGCAGTGAAGGCTTAGAATTCATGAACTTTTTATGACATTTGACTTTTGTCATTCTATTTTGCACTCCAGGGACACTCCATTCTGGGGACAGTCCATTTTATTATGTGAGGAAAATATCAGTTTACTATGAGGCCCCAATGGCTTTTGCTTTAATGACAATTAAAGCATATTCCGTGTTTAAAAGCTTAGTGGAAATCATTCTCATCCTCTGGCTAATTACATAAGCAACTGTTCATTTTTTTGCTTTGTAAAAACAAAAACGCTTGGGCACATAAGTGGTTTTACAGGTCATGATTACTGCTGGTGAGAAGGGTTATTTTTGCCAATGTCAAAATTTCCCTTGTTTCAAGAGCAAGAAAGGAAGCTGAGGTGGAGCGGGATGTTTGAATCTCATTCTTTAGATTCCACCACTATAAATGCCAGTTTCTCATGGTAGCCTTCCTTGGATTGGCAAAACCAGCACAAACAGCCCCAAATGTTGCCCTTGCTAAGGCCAAGAAGTATTTGGAATGGGTAAATCCTACTGTTCAGGATCTGGGCTGGAGGGCACTGCTTGTGATGGAGATACCGCTACAGCTTAAGTTGAGGTATTTTGTGAAGGTTTGAGGGTGCACCTGATGAAATTTCTGGAAATTATTCTTTCTGAAGTCTTACCCATTTTCTGTACCAGGAATTTGTCAAGGCTTTGTTTTTTGATTATGCTTGAATGTAAGCAACTTGATCTTCAAAAAATACATTTTGTAGCGTGGTTACAAATAGAATTCTACTTATTATGCTCAAGTACTTTGGATTAACAATAATGTGCTTTTTTAGAAGCAATGTGTATTATTTTAGACTGAGACACACCCCTACATCCTTCCCTCCTTGCTGAAAACCCATTTTTGTTCTGACTTGAAGCACTTACCATTTTCAACTGCAATACTTCTCTTTATTTCATCCAGTAGACTTTCTCCATACAGACACTAATATCAGATTTGTTCCAGTAAAATGTATTCTGCTATTCTCCTTTTGTCTCCATGAGAATCTGTTATTAGATCCTCCGCTTGTATTTATTTTTAAATATCTTAGGTTGTGCTATCCAGTAGCTTAATGTCATGGAGCCTCTTTACTGGCATTCACAATTACGTGAAAATGGAGCTGTGTTGGCCAGGCCCCAGACTGTGACATGAGCTTGTATAACTGCTGCTTTATTTCTATGGTGCGGATCATTTTATGACAGAATTTGTTAGTCGTTTAATAACATTGAAAACTTGATTTATTGGCTAGTAACCTGCTTTCTAATAGCCGTCATATTGTTAGGCATTTTACACATTTACTACATTTATTTTATTACTTTAAATATATACATATATATTTATATAGAGGAAATGATGGTGCCTGGGTTTGTGGTGTCCTGTAGTTTTCAATGAGGCTGAATTTGATCATCATCATATGAAATCAGTACAATGATATTTTGAATAATTTACTCCTGTGAGATGATTATAAGCACAATTTTTGGGGCAAAAAGAATCCCTGTATTTAAAATTGTTTAGACTAGTTGGAATACATGTCATGGTTCAATAATTTGGAGATTCATAAAAATGATTAAATTAAGGAAGTAGCTAATGCAGATCTTGTTTAGTTGTCTTATGGAAGCCTAATTAATTTGCCTTTTAATTGTAGAAATGTTCCATTTGAGAAGTGGCAGGCAAACAAATCATTTAGTGGAGCGGTTTTGCTTCTCAATTATGGCCTACCAATATTTCTTTATTTTTTAAAGCAGGATATTGGAATATATGCCTAACCTGGATGCTTCAGTCGTCATATTGGTTGATCCTAGTGATCTCGAGTAACTCCAGTGACTGCAGACATGAGGATTTTTTGGTTTTGTTGTGTTTTTTTTCTTTTTTCTTTTTTTCCTCCCCCATTTTTGGACACATTTATTGTACTCTTGTTGATTCGATTCTACAGTTTGACACAGGGGTTGTCAAGAGCTGGAGGAGCAGATGGGGACCGCTGCCCATGTCCCGTCTGCAAAGCCGTCCGGAACCCAGGCGAAGCGAGGGTCACATTTTGAAAAATCCTACTGATTTTTCTATTCGATACAGAGCCGTGCGTGGCAATTTCGGTCATGGTGTGTGGGGGGGCACTGTGTTCAGAAGGGGAGTCACCTCGAGTCTGGAGGTTGCCGTAGGAGCCACATCCAGCACGGAGGCACCAGTTTAATTTGCTTGGAACAGTCTCTAGGCATTTAGCTTTACAGGGGCTGTGGGCGCTCTTGCTGTTGTCCGCAACACAGAACAAATTAAAAAAGCTATTTCAAAAAGTAGTAGTTTCTCTTTGACTGATGAGTTGTAAGCAGAGGAAGTAACCACTGAGTTTTATTGAAACAAAGAAACCCAGCACAAGGAAAAGGAAGGAAGGAAAAAGAGGACAGAAAATGCGCTGCAACTGCAGAAAGAGTTAAGCCATTTTTCTATTTACATGGTTTATTTCGCAAGTGTCTGACTCATTGGGCATAACCAGCACAGTTAAATTACAAAATTACTATTTGGTTCTTTTTTTATTGACTACAATTCAAAGCTGCTTCAAGCCTTCCAAATTTAATCCCTCCAGCACTTTGCCAAGAACATTACCTTTTATTTTCAGCATTAAACTGTGGAAGATACCCCTAAGGCTACATGTGAGCTCGCCCTCCATGATGGGAGCTAACAGAGTGTATCAATTGTTCGTGATTTCCTATTCTGCTGGAAATTGGGAGAGGCGGGAGGAGCCACCGCACGCGGATTCTGCCCGGTCAGCGTTTCTGCAGCTCCCAGGCAGGCAGAGCCCGTCTGTGTAATTAATTGTGGAACCTTTTCAGCTCTTCACTCTGAATTACCATTTAGCAACCTGTCAAAACTGAACTAGTAAGGCCATTGCATGTGTTTTGATGTGCTTATTTGACTGGAACTGTTGGGATCCTGTGTCTCTTTCCCTCTCTTTGGGTGAAATGAAATGAAAAATTAACATGAGACAGTTAACATAGAAGGAAAAGATCTTTTTGCAGAGATACCATTCAAGCTCTCTGACAAGGCATCTATGGCTACATCTCCCAGCAAACTCAAATTGCATAAAAACGTTGTCCTTCTGCTCTACCACCTATTCCCCAATGGGGTATTTTCCTATTACTTGATGGCCCTGCAGGTCTGAGATGATTATCTATGACTATAGTTGCTTAATTATGGCATCTTTTATTTGTGGGAGGGAACTCAGAACTCTAGTGTAAGTTAGGTTGGTGACTTCTGATTATGCATTTTGACCCTTCAATGTTAAATTTATTTTTAATGAAATTTAATTTTAAAATGCCTCACAACTTCCCCTAAAGTTGAAAGATCATATTTAATAACAAAAATTTTCAAGGGAAAACATTTTAAAATCTGTCGCTCGATTAATAGAATGACCTGTAATGTTCAAAAAACTCGAAGAAGTCTTCTATTTTACTGAATAAATATAAAAGCTTTTTGCCAAAAGTATTAGCAGAGAGTTGAAGCCTGGATATTTTGCTAATGCTGTTGATTGATTTGCAGGATAAACGAATTCATTTCTACTTTTACCGTTCAGACCAGAAGATGGTCTTCTGCACAACTGTAAGAAAAGCGCAAGGAGTGGTAGATGAAATGATGCCTTTGGCAGTGCGAACTGTGAGAAAATAGGATTCTTGCAGATGATGTATAAGATGCAAACTTACAGGTCATGCCAAGGAGGTTACTTTGTGTTTCTCTGTGTTCCTTTGTTGATACAGTTTAAGAATTAATAAGGTTGGAAAACTTTTTTCCTAAGTTACTACATGATCAGCATGTTTTCATTGCCTGTTGTACTTACTGTCCCAATATTATTATGGAGGACTCTTGATTATGCAGAACGATAGTGGAAACACCAGAGAATCTAGAGAAAGCACAATGACAATTCCTCTCCCTTTCTGCATCTTAGTTTTATAGTGCATATTTCCTATGAATAGTATTTATTTAAATCTCAGTTTTCTTATTCCTTAATTATGCTTTTGCTTTTATAGATGTTAATCACTGGGGGTATTTTGATTTTCATGTGTGTTCACATATTCAGATAAGAGCGCCTACCTGCCTTGTAAATGTGAAAACAAAAAAGAAATGATCTTAAAGGAAGAGCAATTGCTACTCTGTGTTTGGGTTTGCTAGACAGATCAAAAAGAAATTGAATTAATTTAATAGATAAATTTTAACTCCCAAAATAGCTTTAAACTTTTTTTTTCTAACTGCTGTATATGCCCTAGTAATCTGTACTCCTTTAATAAATATTCTAGAAAAGTGTGAGGGTTTATTTGGAAATAGCAAGAGAGAGATAATCCACCATTTTTCTTCAGAGCTTGGTTCAATAATTAATTGTTCTTGTAAGATTTTGATTTTATCTGGCTTCAAATTCTTGCCGTGGTCTAGTTAATTGCCTAAGTGCAAACCCATTAAAGGAAGTAATTCTGTATTGGTTTATCTGAGAGTTTAGTTGAGGAAATGCCACCAAGGATCAAAAAAAATCAAAAAGGATCAAAAAATTTTTTTTTCATTTTTTTGTTTGCCTTTTAATCTTTATTACAATCCGTAATGGGCAAAAAAGCAAAGCATCTGATTTAATTTTGAAATCCCAGGCTGAGGATGTGCTGGAAGGTGTTGGAAACCAGCAAACAAAGCACATGCGCTAAGGAAATCACCGAGGAAGAACAAGTGCGATATCCCAGGATACTAGTTTTGCAGAATCATTTTTTGAGCTGAGCCAATTTGAGACATAAGATGGTCCGTATTGCGATTTTAAATGCGTGTTTTGTAGGAAGACATCTTTTCTGTCCATCTTCTGCAGTGGCTGCAGGTGGCTCTGGCAGGGTTGGGTCTTTTCTAAGCTCCCTACCTTAAACACGTTGAAGGCCAAGTGCAATAAGCAGCTTGTAGTTCTGAGTTATGAATTATGTTTAAGCATATTCAGAAAATCACCCAGCTGGAACCTTGTCTTTATATCCCCATCACGTGTTTCACAGTGCTCTGAGTAAGCACTTCCTGGGTGGGTGGCTCTACCTGGCTGAAGCCCTGGGTGCCTTGAGCGCTCCTCTACGAGGATGATCCGGGGCCTGGAACATCTGCCCTATGAGGAAGGGCTGAGAGAGCTGGGCCTGTTCAGCCTGGAGAAGAGAAGGCTGAG